>CAICTM010000464.1:49448-65549 GCA_903772945.1 Seminavis robusta | reverse complement strand
GGTTAAGCTAGTCTGGACAAAGCTATCTAGTTGGCTGCCTGCACATGTATGTTTTGAGTGCACTGGTATACCCAAAAGTGATTAGTTGAAGGGGCTCCAGAGGGGAGAAGGAGGAAGGTTAAGCTAGTCTGGACAAAGCTATCTAGTTGGCTGCCTGCACATGTATGTTTTGAGTGCACTGGTATACCCAAAAGTCACCAGTCAAATGCACTCCAGAGGGATCTCTATCATAGTGCTAGCTACGGTCGAGATATCCGCGATATCTTAAAAGTGAGTACTATAGCAACCACGTTATCTTAAATATGGGGTCTATCGTTAAAGTTGAACCGGTACTCGATGATGTCAGCACGTACAAGGCCTACCACCGTCGCGTACGTACACGACGGTCGTAGGATTGCTACAGCTGTGTACAAGCCTACCACCGTCTACATACGCTACGGTCGTAGGATTTCCTACATACTGTACATTTCCTACCACCTTGTACAGGAAGGTTTGTACTGTATTTTCTATACTCAGCTTAACTAATCACTCTTATTTTTGCGTATCGGGTACAAGTACCTAGTCTTTGCCAGATACGCTAGCCAGCTGTACTGGTAGCATCTCTGTCAAGGCTTCGCCTCAGACATTATTTGTTGTTTCAAGAGTGATCAAGCAGCTTTACTTGCTTGAAAGATCGAAATCAATCTGAAAGCAGGAATAAAATGCTTCCGAGCTGGATCTCGGCTTTTCTAAAGGCGAGGTCGAGAATCCGTAGGTCCTGCATCCGTAATCCGTACCGTACCGTACGTCCTTGAGCCGTGTCAAAAACTGTAAGATTTACGAAAATGAGAAACAAGCTCTGGGTGATGGGGTGACGAAAGGTTCATGAAAGAGCTCATGAACACCCATACGGGTACCGGTACCGCTAGCTTTTAAAAAATAGCACTGGGATGGCGTCGGTGACACTTTTAAAAGAGCCAAGCTGGCTATGTAGCTTTTCTGCCTTTTGGGAGACGAACTACATGTACATGTACTGGGGCCTGGATCTGCTCCGCTCTTCCAATAACTACCATTGAGGCTACATAGATGTACCATGTCCATGTACAAGTACTAGGGGAAATTTATGGGAACACAGATAGAGATATCGTAAACTTGGCTGTAACGTTGCGTTACATGGAAATGGATCCTTTCTTGCCATGTGAGGCAGACCCTACGCATCCATCCATCCATCAAGTAGACTACATGTACAGTGTCATTGATTTCCAGCAATCCTATAGTATCATAAGGATACAAAGCAATCCGTGCTTCCCATCTTGGCTTCCCCCATGTTAAATCATAGCTTACGAGCTCGGCTGTTCATCCCTAAATTCCCTCATTGCCCTGAGATGCACCTCATTGTGACAGAAGCTGTGACCGACCTCTATTCTTGTGTCCGAACGACTTTTGAGATTCGACCCGCTTGCGTGTTGGCAGGAATTCCTACTCAACCAAGTGCCGATGCGATGCTTTCTCATTCATTCTTTCATTCACTGTGCTTGCTTGGATCTGTTCGTTGGAGCGCAAGCAGTTTTGGTTTGGATCTGTTTGTTGCTATTATCTTTGGGCGATACTAGCTAGCTAGCTAGATCTAATACAGCAAAAGCAGGTTGCTATTGGCCTTTTTGTTCTCTGTTGGATATACCCATATACCCCTTCTTGGTAGATTCTCGCAACAATGTCTGCTGCTACCCCTGTTATCGTCGATGACCTGAAGAAGGATGACCCTGTTATCGTGCTGTCCAAGGAGGAAGTTATTGGTTTGAAGGAAGAGGTATCTGTTGGAGCCACCAGCAGTTCCTCTTCGGTAGAAAGTGACTCGGATGAAGATGTCTTTCCCACCGGTCTGCATCAGCGCAAAAACAAGGCTGCCACTTCTACTACTACCTCTGCTACCCAAAAGGAGGAGGAGGAAGATAAGAAGAAGGACAAACCCATTCAACCCAAGAATGAGCTCACTGTCGCGCGATACTTGGAGATTGCTGCAGGAAGTCTCATCTTTTTTCCGGCTCTACCCTATCTATTCGTTCAAATTGTGGGTTGCAATCTCTGGGAATTCTTGGATCAGCGCGTCTTTCACGCCGTGGATTTCCTGGAACGCATCAACCAGTGGACAGCTCCGTATCAGGAATGGTTGGTGGCCAACCCCAAGGACAGTTTTGTCGTCAATTATACCCTTTGGCTAGGAGGTGTCTTGCCCGCCTACTTTATCTGGGAAGCCGTGGCTCAAGCCAACGCTCCCGAATTCATTTGGTGGCGTGCCGTCCTCTACAATGCCGTGCGCATTGGCCCCATGTACCGACATTTCATGTACGTCTACACGCTGTCGCACAAAGAAGCGCATTGCTACGGAAAGATATTTGCGGCACCCTACCATCACGTCCTGCAATACACCTACAATTACTATATTGGGTTCTTTCACGGCGTCCTACCCGGCCCCTTTACCCAAAGTCATATTTACAATCATCACAAATACGACAACAACAAAGACGACGTCTACTCGACCGGATCGTTCCGTCGAGATTCCTTTCTCATGTTCTTACGGTATGTCGGAGTCTGGTTCCAATACGCATTCAATCTATCCACGGCAGTCCAATTTGCCAAGGAGGGCAAGACGCAACGCGTAATGTACAGCATTCTGGGAACGCTCCAGTACATGGCACAAGTCGCACTCATGGCGTATCTGGTCAATCCCATGACGGCATTTGCCTACATTCTATGGCCGTTCATCGAAGGAAACATTTTACTGGCCGCCGTCAATTACACATGGCACGCCTTTATCGATCCCAACGATTTCGATAATGACTATGTCAATTCCGTCACCATTCTGGATGCGCTCAACTTTGCATTGGCTGAAGAATATCATGTCGTACATCATCAGGTGAGTGCTTGTTTTGTGTGAATGCGTGCTTCTGTTGTTCCAGTGCTAGTGCTTGGCTTTGTTGAGGAAGAAGTTTCAATTCAGAATCGAATCGTTGGCTGGTGTGTCTATCCTTCTCCACCGCTCCTCTCGCACACTTGCTTACTTACTTGCTTGCTATCGTGAACTACTACACAACACAAACAGTACGCCGGTGTGCATTGGTCTCGTCACGCAGAGTTGTACGAGAAACACCATGACGAATACGTGAAGTCCAAGGCTACCGTATTCCAGGGAAGTAACCTATTTGTGGTATGGGGAATGATTCTCGCGAGGGATTATCAAGGACTGGCTGACATGTTTGTACAGTTGGAACCAGACAAGAGCAAACACTTGTCGCAAGAAGAGGTCGCCCAACTCATGAAGGAACGACTCCAATGCACCAGCTGGAGTTACAACTAACTTCTATCGAAGCAAGCAAGCAACAACGGAAGCCAACGTGTGAATACGCAAAAAGCCTACTAGAACGAGAGACATATAAAGTGAATGAATGAATGGATGAGTGAGTGTTTGTGTGAACTACCTTATTACCTACATGACAATTAATGCAATGCAAATCAAGAACATCAGACAGAAGCAGAAAAAGAAAACATTTGATAGAACGAGTTGTGCAATTTTGTGTTTTGTAATAACTAGCTAATACTAAGTCAATAACAAAGAATCTATAAAGCTGGCCATGAATGACGTTACTTGTGTGCTCCGCCAGCTATAGCTTGAAAGTTCCAAAAGCAACGTTCAGCAGAATACGTCTAGTCTAGCTAGATTCGGATCGAATCGAATCCTTTTCGTTCACCCCAACCGTTTCCAATAAAGGATGCCTACTAGACTAGCTAGGACTTCGTGCGGCCGATGCTGAAAGCGACGACACACACGCAAGTTTCTGTTTCATTGGATGAGCAAGTAAGGTTCCCACCTCGGATGGAATTTATGTGCAGAAGGACCATAGTGCAGTCCCCGGCAGCTTCTTCGGGCGGAAGACCACATTTTGAGTAGCTCATGAATCCATGAATTATGCAGACACGCTTTTAAAAAAAACTAGCTAGGGTATGTTCTCAACTTCATTCTGCAGCGCACAGAAACGTAGTTGGATTCCCTCATCATCAGAGAGGAGGACAGCATTCCACTACTGATTGACATGAATCGATTTCGAGATGCAAACCCTCCCGTATCAGAGGACACAATTCACCTGGGTCGGGCTTTTGTAGATTGTTGCCTTTTAGTTTGAGAAGATCCAAATTGGACATGGTTGCCATTTCCGGTGGGATTCGGCCCGTCAAGTCGTTGTGTTCCATGTCAATGATTCGGAGATTGGAATCCAGCAAGGCAATCTCACTTGGGATAGATCCCGTCAAAGCATTGGCTTCTAGATCCAGAAATGTCAAGGACTCCATGAGACCAATGGTAGAGGGGAGGAGACCCGACAATTTGTTGTAACCCAGGGACAAGGAAGTCAGTTGGGACAAGTTTCCCACTTCGGATGGAATGCTGCCCGAAAGTCGATTGATCAACAGACCAATGCTGAAAAGATTTGTCAGGAGGCCAATGGTGCTGGGCAGTGTCCCCGCCACCTTGTTGTTGTAGAGGACGAGTGATTCCAAGGCAGTCATCATTCCGATTTCGGAAGGGAGACTATGCGAGAGGGAGTTGTGATCCAAGTCCATGAAACGCAAATTGCTGAGGAGGCCAAGTTCGGATGGCAGTGGCCCCGATAGTTCGGCAAAGACCATGCTGATATTTTGCAGGTTGGTCAGCAAGCCCAGTGTCGTGGGCAGACCGCCCGCGATTGGATTGGAATCCAACGCTAGATGCTGTAGATTGGTCAGAAACCCAATGGATGGTGAGAGGGTCCCCTCGAGGTTACAACGGTTGCAAACCAGACTCTGCAGTGACGGCAGTGCCTGGAAAGGTAAAAAGTCCCCCAGAGATTGCAGCAGAGTATTGTCGGAAAAGTCCATTTCGGCCAGGTCCGTCAGCAGTTGCGCTTCTTCTGGGACGGATCCTTTGAATCCTTTGATTTTGGAAGTGACGAGACGTTGGACGCGTCCATTGGCATTGCAGGATATCATCTCCGGTGTCCATTCACATTCGTCGTGGAGATGGTCGATCCAGGTTCCCTCCTCTCGAGACTCGTTTTCTCCATGTACAGTCCATCGAGGTCCATTCAATGACAAATAGAACGTCACCAATGCAAATCGCTGTTCCCGTTTCCAAGCCTCGTAAGATGCCAGCTTCGGGTCCTCCATCAACCACTGATATGCCGCGTGTTGAGGAGAGTCCGGGTCGTTGGTAATGGCTTCCCAGGTTGTGGCTGTGGCCGTTGGCAGCAAGACGTGGTCGATTCCACTTTCTTTGGGAGAAGAAGACCACAAGACTGCCGCGGGAATGACAATGACAACCAGAAACAGGAGGGTCCCTGAGGCCAACAAGACCATGGATCGCTGGAACTGATCCTCGGGGAGAAACGAATGTAATAAGAGGTTGATTCCGTTGTTTTTCTTTTCATCATGCTCTGGTTCATTCTCAAAGCAACTTCCATCCGAGCTCGAAGAAATCTCACTCGGATCTGGTGCATCTAGATCCACTACGTCCATATCCATTGTCAACTCGGTATCTTCGCCTTCGCCGTCGTATTTGGAAGTGGTAGTGCTAGTTGCAACCATTGTCCCTACTCTTAGCAACCCCCCTTTACTTGTTCTTTCGCCTAACAACTCGACACATATATGCAGTACACTGAGGGGTGACACCCGAAATTTGTGGGAAATTGGCGAAGGTCACAAAAGTGACAGGAAGCCGATGATCGAATTATTCGATGTTCGATTCGAATCGATTCGATTGAATCGAATGATGAATCGAATCATTCGATTCATTCTAAGTAGTAAAAATAAATAAAATAAAAAGTTTTATTTTAAAACTTTTTGAAAGATGGTTTCATTTCAAATTGAGTCTTAAAATCACAAGGTGCGAGATCGCGCGATGTCGCGCGAGATCGCGCGAGATCGCGCGATGTGCATTTGAAATGAAACCTCTTTTTAAAAGTTTTAAAATAAAAATACTTTTATTAAAAACAAACGATGTGCGACTGCCGTCTCGGGTGCAAGGGTCCGCATCACTTGCCCTTCCTGCTTTTCCATTGGACCCTCCTTGGATCTGTCCCATTGAGACATCAGATGTGTGGACCAACCTGGGGTAGTAGTTGGCACCATACCGGTAGTCCACCCCCCTTTCCCAACAGCTCCACACTACCAGGTATACAAGCACTGACACTACTAGATGTGGGAAGCAGGTGTCTCCTTGGGTATCATAGGCTCTGCGTATCCAAGGGAGTACATTCTCTGAACTTCTAACTAATTAGTAATTGCAGTATTATGTTTTTTGTTGTAGCAGGTAAGACCTTTGCAATCCTCGTAGATTTAATTCATCAGCTCGTAGTAATCTCGTTCTTGGAACTGTTTCGACAAAGCTCCTCTGGGATTGCCTGCTCAATACCTGGATTCATGTGGACTTTCAACGACAATCCTGAAAGGATTCCCAACTCACTAGGCAGCACTCCACTAAGGTGTTATTGTGGAGCCACAGCCTTTGCAGCACTGTCAGTAATCAGATTCGCTTGGAAGTTGGCCTGAGATGTTATTGAATTGGAGAAAAAGAAAATGCAGCATTCCCAACTGTCCAATCTCAGAGGGGATAGTTGTGCTTAGATGGTTCCAAATTCGAGCTGTGTCAGTCTTCCAATCTCTTTTGCAAGGTTTGCATCTAGCCGGTTCCTGTCGAGCGAAAAACCTTTCAGCAATGTCAAGAGTCCAATCTCCGAGGGGACTGTCCCGGTGATGTTGCTCTGTTCCATTCGAAATTCTTTTAGATTGCTATGCAGGTCCAACTGTTCCGTTGGGAGTGTTGTTTTCCCAAAGTTGCAATGGTTGCAACCGAGTACTTGCAGTGCTGGGGCTGAGCTTGCCGCGGACAAAACAAAATCCTCTAGTGATGTTGTTGAGAGGACATTCCTGGACACGTCAATTTCGACCAAGTCTGTGAGCAACGTCAGCTCTGGGGGCAAGGAGGGGCTGAAGCCAGGAAATCCTTTTGTTTTGTTTTGTTTTGTTTTGTTTTGCGTGATCGCCTTGATCCGACCCGATGTGCCGCAGGAAGTGAAAGCCAGGCACGAATCAAAGCCAGCCCTTAGCTTTGATTCGACGTTGGAGGCGATGAGGAAGGTCGCTAGAGCAAATCTCTGTTCGCGTCGCCATGCAGAATATCGCTTCAAGTCAGGATCTCCCCTCAGCCAAGCGTAGGCTTTGTACTGAGGCGACTCTGGGTCAACCATGGCTGCCCAAGTCACATTGTGGGCATTGGGTAGCATGCCACAATCGAAACCATATCAATGGTCCTCAACTGTTTCGTTGTAGCCGTTGCTTGTGCCAGCGTCTACGCTTGTAGCTGGATCAAGAAATCCAGTCTCTTGCCAATTGTCGCTGCCACCGGTGGCAAGCGAGACGCTCACGGAAATGATAATCGCTACCGGTATGATCGCCAACAGCACAGCAGCTGCAACAGTTGCCTTCTTGTTCCAGCCTAGGAACTTTCCACCACTGCCCTTTCTTTGTGGCATCTGATCGGCAGATTCAATATCACCTCTCGCTCGAGGCGGTTGTTCAGGGGGATCACGAGTTGTGTGCATAGAAAATCCATGTTCCAGCTGGGAACTGCCCAAATTGCCATAGCTCACAGCAGCAACATGCTCATAGTCAGCACCTGGTGCCCCACTGTAGGCTCCGGGACGCTGGGCCCAAGTAGGAAGACTATGCTGCTGAAGTCGTATCATACTCCGTCGAAGCTGTCAATGAGCTGCTCCTATTTGTTGGTGTGTTATCATTTCTGTTTCTGGGCCCATCGTCTCTATCAAGTGACTGCTGGTGTCCACTTCCAACGGCCAGCTGAATCATCTCTGTCACATAGTCTTCCTGCGAAAATGCCGTGTTGGTGCTGGGTGTGGCTCACTGCTCTCTGTGTTCTGGTTTACCCCAGTCATCATGCTTCGTTGTGCCACAATTTCATCAAGTTGAGCTCTTCGTCATCTCGTCCATTCTTCTGATTGCCCTCGTGATCAGTCTCATCATTGCCAAAAGCTACAGCTGGTTGATTCATCTCTTTCTCCTTCGGTGATGGCTTTCTGTCTTGATCCGATAATGACGGAGCAGCCATTGATGCCTCCTGTCGAGCCGACGTAGCTGCCTCCCGTCGACGCTGCAGCTCTTTTCGTTTGATATCATCATCGGTATTTTGCCCTGGCGGTGGTTCGTTGGTAGCGGCTTGGCTCCTCTCTCCTCTCCAGCACGGAATGAGCGACAAGTCGACAAGGGGGGCGACGAGACTCTGCCCCTCAAATAAACCCGGCCAACCATTCCTTTACCAAATTGCGCACTTTCAGCCACCTCGAGGGCCAATATTCACTCGTGACAATCGGATCCTTAGCCCGTCACGGGTCTCTATAAGTCGCCGCAAATTCAAGTCTCCAGAAGCATCCTCCTCGCCCAAAAGACCTGAGCCAGGAATTCGAAGTCTGTTTCCTCCATTGGACATTGGACGACATGGTAGGTTTTGATGCCAAACTATTGCGAGGGTCAAGCCCCACAGCTCTCTCCTGGAGAGCGGGAAGGAACGAGTTGTTGGTTGAGAGTGCTTGTTGAGAGTTGCGATCTCGGATCTCGGAGTGATCATTCGGAAGGGTGGTACCGGTCCGAAGGAAATGATCTCTTAAGTGATCAGAGTCATCGTGAGGTCCACGTGACATAAAAACTCTAAACTGATGACTCATAGATTCAATGACAGAGTTAATGAATGTTGATACTAGTAAGTACTTGAGAGTACAGTACACAGTACTCATTTTGGTAAGTCGGTTCAGCCCAGAATTCTTCGCTGTGTTTTGGATTTCGGAGGTCTGTGTAGAAAAGGATCAGCAACCATGGGGGTCTGTGAGATAAGAGGCAGCTACTCTGCATCTAGCTAGCTAGCTAGTAGAGAGATTGGGAGCAGCAGAAAGTTTGGGGAGATAACAGTGGCTTGGCAGGCAGCTCGGCAATGGCCAACCCAGTGGATGAAATGTTACCGAATCCTGGACTCTTGGAAGGTTTCATCCTGCCTCTCTCAATGCAAATGATGATGCGTCCTACCAAGACTACTGTCTGGAACAGAATAACTGATTGGCTCTATCTCAGAGGAGCTGACTTCGATTTTGGCATTTTTAAAAACTGGATTCGATTCATCAGATAGGGGTCCATTATTTTAAGCCGCCCTGCCTGGACAGGTTGAACCTAACTAAGGAGCCTTGAAAGGGTGGTCATGCAAATGGCGATGCGTGCGTCTGGTGTACCGGGCCCATGGAAGTTGGTTGGCCAACAATGCGAGACAATCAACTGGAACACTTCAATCCCTCATCAGGTATCATTGAGACATCTCCAAACCGGGCCAGCTTTCTGGCCATATCAACGCAGCAGTCCCTCGGGGCAACCAGAAGTCTGGCTGGATGGGAACAATCCTTTGCTGTCTGGGCATCGCACTTCGCTCGATTCGCTCGCCCAATCCACCGGCAATACGTCCACGTCGACGAGCCGTGGCTGCTCCCTTGCCAAGGGCTTCAAGTTTGGAAAATCGCACTCGCAAAGGAGACGCGCGTGTGTGTGGCTGACACCGTCATGTCGAGACCATAGGTCGTTTGCCCGGTGGAGAGAAGAAATGCGCTCCAGGCAGGGATGATGGGGCTAATGCTCCGTCAATGTGATTATCGTCCGCCCGGCCGACGCAGTTTCTTCGGGTGGAGAGCGAGGCCAAGTAGCTACGATACGATACCTCAGGGATCCGTAACTATCATGCCCGTACGAGTATGCGAAATGGGCAATGGGCGGGAGTCAAGATGGATAACGATGAAGGCATAGTTTGGCTGTAGCTAAATGCATAGGCAGGCATGTTTTGGATAATGTTCCTTCTATACTATAATAAGCATTCTCTACAGTATTCTCACTTGTACCAAGTCATTCAGTCTCATCATTTTGAGTTTCTCTTTGCACTTGGCGTTCCACACAAAAACACACCCCTCGTTCGATGCGCATGCAAAGATCGAGGCATTGATGCTTTTCCTTTGTGAGGTTCTCAAAACCGGCAGTATTCTCGTCGCGATCCTCTCAACTTTGTATTAGTTGCTTTAATAAGGAGCGGGGCAGTTGGGGGAGCAGTCCATGATGGCCTTTCCGCAATCCCGAGGCCATGTGATCAACTTTTCCAAAAAGTTGTTTGTCTTTCGAATAAATTGGAAGCAGGCTTCGAATGGCTGTGCGCAACAAGGAATGGGTAAGACGAGGAAAAACAACCTCCATCAGTTAACTTCGCGACGAAATTCAATGAACCTACCTGCAAGATAATCCAGATTCCTGCGCAAAACAGAGCGACGGGCCAAGCCACCCAGACGAGAAGGATAAGCCAAAGGACGGGGAACAGGGGGTTCTTTCCGGACATGATAGATGTTTGTTTTTGTCAATTCTTTTTAGAGCAGGTGGGCGATTTGTGAGCACGAGATGGATACTTCCTCTTGCCAAATTGGCGAGGAGATATCCAACATGTTGTCGAAGCCAAGCCGCTAACGTTAGGCGATAATTAGGAACAAAAGCAACAACGGGATTGAAACAAGAGCGAGTGGCCAATAGCATCGCTGAATTCTTGATTTGCCTGCGCTCGGGTTGGGAGCTGCTCGGCGTGGGTATCCAATGAAGATATTTTTCGCATGACTCAGAAAAAGACGCGGAACTCCCTCAAAGTTTTGTGCTTGTGGCCGTGGTGGGAGTACCCTGGAGATTATGGGGGGGTTAGGCAGCAGCGCGGGGGAGGGAAAAGAAAAAAGAAAGGGAGAGGGTTAACGGTTGGATTCCTGATTCCGAATCGCGAGCAAGCAGATCCAACCGGAACCAAACTGACATGATCAAATACTTAGAGAAAGGAGGGGATCGGTCAATGACCGGTCATCTCCCCCTATGAAAGACGTCCGAAGAACATATATAACGTCATGAAGTACGTCAACGTTGATCGGTTGGTGTCGCACAATTCAAATGGCTTCAACGGATAACCGACTGGCTCTTTCCCAATCCTTGGCTCGAACAAGACCCTCCCATTTTCCTTCATTATTTCTCGTGCGACATCAACATTACACTCGCTCCGACTGCTAGCTGCTACCGACTGCTGCTACCAATATCTCTGGTGAGTGTTACTTTGTTGTTATTTGTATCGACAATGGCAACAATGGCATGCTACTAATCGTTATCTGCCGTCGTTGTATCTTCTTCTTCATTATCTCATTCTACAGGTAGCTCCTTCTACAACCGGATAAAGAATCGAACGTCGTTTTCCACCCACCGAGCAGCAACGTCGACAATGAGGATCAAAAGCACACCGGACTTCTCGCAGTGGATACTGACTCCGAGTGTTGCTAATGCATACCCATTCACTGAGTTGAGGGACACAAGGAATGGATTCACCTGCAAGTATGTGATTTGGAAAGAGCACTGTGTGCGCGACAACTACAATGTGCCTATTCTTGAGCAATTATCATGGATGACTATGCAAGCCGCTCCTCCCACATGACAAGCATCATTGATTAACATGTTGGAATTGGGACTTGCGAGCATCCAGAATGGTACAATTTTGTTGTCTCACCCTTACCAATGCTGGAGGGACCGGATCCCTGCGACCGGAAGGTTTTGGTCTCCATGAGTGAGAGTTTTGTTGACAATCTTTGAGGCCATTGAATGTAAGTAAATGGTGTTATTAGAAATGAAAGTTATGTATCTATTTGTTGTTCCTACCAGCCTGATGACTCCATCGAGCTGGCAATAGGCTCATGTGGTGGTCTTACCTCTCCGGTGAGTCAACCAATGGCAGTATTTGTGACAGCAGCCATTGGGTGGAGGAGTTTGCTGGAAAGGAGATGGCAATATTGGTTGGAATTGCTGCTGCATTTGTAAGTGTTGGAGTTGCATCATTTGAATTTGTCGGTATAGAAGCAGGTTACCAACATAAGCATTTCTTTGTGCCACAGCAGCTTCATTTGTTGTTCTTGTTTGTGGAGGCTGTGGTATTGCTGTGGCTCTGGTTGAGGTATTGGCTCTGGTTGAGGATTGGCTCTGGTTGGCATTGGCTCTGGTTGTGGTTGTGGCTCTGGCTTTGGCTGGGGTTGAGGTAGTGAAGCTTCCACAGGACTGGTGCACAATCTACACAAGCAGCAATCATTGGGTGCATACTTCTGCCTTTGTGGTTTGAATGCCAACAATGTATCTGAGAAGAACCTCTCTCCATCCTCTGGCAATGGCCTGCATTTGGAAATGGTGATCCAGACCAACCGCGCTGATGTATTAGTAAGCCAACTCTGAATGGTTCCAGTATGGAACAACCTTCTCCCATCCACCTGGAATTGACCTCCTTTCTGCCTCACTGCTTCTTGAGAGGAAGGCTCTCTTGTGGAGAATCTTCAGGTTGTATCAGCAGTGTCCAGCAGGTTAGGCATCAGCAAGGCTCTTCTCATTCCACATTGCCAAAGGAGCAAACTGTCATGGAAAGCCTCAACTTTGACTCTCCTCTCCTTGATAGGTATTCTGGAAGATTGTGCTTGGAGTTGGAGAAGGTTGGATTGTATCATACATTTGCTCAATTGGTAGTGGGTCAGCCAGTGAATGGCTTTTCAACAAGTTTCTACGCTGCTTGGTGTCTGAGTGAAAAAGTAAGTTCTTGACTGGATCCAGTCTTCCTGGCGTGGCTGCCCTCACTAGCAGAGACCTGCCTCTGTTCAGTTTTCTCATCTTCTTCCTTAGGTATTTGGAGTATCGTCACGGAAGACCTTGGTTGATTGCAGGTCGAGATCTCACCATGGAATAGTGTTTGCATCAGCTGATAGTAGACAATGTTTCAGAGCATAGAGAAGCTTCTCATAGTCCTCAGGCAAGTACTCATACAGGCAGTCCAAAAGGTCTGTCATTGCTTGGAAGTGATCAATGTGGCCTTCCTCAAAGTTGACAGGATCCTCTTCTCATAATGAAACAGGCCAAGTCTTCCCTCAATACCTGAAAAGTACTCCCAGTAGTCATCTTGTTGGGCCAGGTGTCACTACATGCACAGGGATGAAGTTGCTCCCTTGCTAGCTGCATGGCAGCATGGGAGAAGTGGATTGTCTTGGTGGGGAACCAGCACGCAGAAGCTATCTCTCCAGTTCGTGGCAGCATCCCAAACAGCCGCAGCCCAACTCTCTATGTAGTTCTTTGTCCTGGAAAGGTTGGTCTTGCAGAAGATATTTGTTGCATTGACACTTTGATCTCCTTGTTGTCCTGTTGTCACTGATCCTCCAGGATTTCTGTTGGATGCAGCAGCCCTGCAAAGAAGTCACGGATTGTGTCACCAAGAGGAGGGTATTGTCTGATGTAAGTTCCATCTTTGGAAGGAAGGGAGGAGGTTCCCTCTGATTACCTTGCCAGTAAGAATAGTAGGACATCATGGCCTAATGAACTCCTGTTTATTGCATTGTAGATGAGGCGGCTGCAGAGGTCTCCATTTGCATAGGTAACATTATAGAATCAAACACTTCTGTTGCTGTTCTCTCCAAGTGATAGTCTGTTTTGGTAAAGCATACTTTGGCTCTACTGGTACACAATGAACATGCTCTGGGATTGACACAGACCTCTGTTGTTATTGATCAATCTCCTCTTCATTGGCACAACCATGACTGACATACACCAAGATGGAGGTCCAGCAATGCCAAAGATTGGAAACAGAGTCTTGTTCCTCGACCATTTGCTTCTTTCATTTTTGAGTTGGCCAGAGCATCTTCCATCAGGACAAGGTACAGGATCCACATCGATTCCAGTCCACAGGAGTAGTTTCTGCCCAACAATGGAGTGGTAGTGGGAGACTGAATTGCTTCTCTGTGGATGGAACTGTATGGTGAGTCCTTCAAAGTGTTGGCTGGAATAATTGATTCTTAAGTTTGATTCTGACACTGCTTCTCCATTGCAATCATGCCAGGGGTATTTTGGTCTTGTGCTTTTCCACAAAGGTGGCATCCTCAACAAGAGCTGTGACTTTCTCACGAACACAGCTGGAGTGGCCATTACATTTTTCTTTTTGGGAACTGCTGTGGCTTTGGCTGTGTTGTTCTAGCGGCAAAGAATGCTTCTCCATTTCTCTTGTGGAATGCCCCAGCTTCCTCTCTCATTAAGTGGAAGAGGAGCACTGAATTGCCTGTGAGTTCCTGCTTTCTGATGTCTCCATTGTCAGCGCATTCAAAGGTCCTTGTCCTTTTGTCACTGTATTCTTAATACAGAAGACAGAGTGTGCTCTCTTGGGGACTCTGAGACCAAGTTCTGGCCTACAGATTGGACAGTGTCTTGAGTGGATCAAGACTTCTGCTATCCCTCCTTCCAGTGCTGTTTGGCTCCTTCTCTCTCTCTTGATCTTGGATGTTGTTGTGGCGAGTTGGAATGCTCTCTTCTGCTGTGGATTTCGACTGACTCTGGCAGCCCATCCCTTCATTTTGTGTGTGTTGTGCTGCATCGGCTGCGTGGTTGTGGTCCATGGTGCTGCTGCTGTTGCCTTTGGCCGAGAAATGACCGTCGAGTGGGAGCGGCAGAGCCTGTCATGGTCGATGGATCGCGATGAATCCTTCTTCTTTCTTCTGAAAACACGAAAATCCTTGAATTGGTAGCACGTTAACTCCGTAATCTCTATAAATGGTGCGTTAAATAATTCAAATTACTTCCTGACGTATTGTTGTTCTTCGGTACTCATCGACCAATCAAATTGCTGCCTTCTACCCCTTTATGGCCACCCTCTCTCTGCTGCGCTATCCTATCATTCCATTGACTCGAAAGAAGCTGCCCTCCTTTAGTGGACGAGCGGCTATCTTAGCTTCAAACCTACATCGTACGCTACCTGAACAAAGCAAACAACGAGGCAACTACGGTACCGTACGGTAGGAACAATGGCGGACTTTGTGCAAAAATGGATGAGGAGCTGCTAAGCAGTTTGCTCAGTTGGGAATGAATGTCTCGGATCCAGGCAAGGCCAAAGAAATGATGATGAAGATGTCTCCTATGGAACAAATGAAAATGTTAACCGGCATCATGGCCAACACTGGCATGAGCCCTATGCAAACCACGAAACGTCAGTGTGATGCCAAGCGTCATCTGCCTCTCTATCAGGTGCGCGATGCACCGGGGAAACCATTCTGCAACTTTATTTGCAATGGCTGCATGACGGACGCTGACCTACCCACAGATTTCCTCCAGTGCAGTCGATGCAAAGCGGTCAAGTACTGCAGTAAGGATTGTCACGTGAAAGATTGGCTCGGTCAAGGAAAGGGAGCGACCAAGCCAAGGTCGCACAAGGCAATGTGTGCCGAGCTCCTGGAGGCCAAGAACGAGTTTGAGGATGACCTCGATTGTGGACAGCGTCTTCGCGAGTCTCTCTTTTCTTCGTGGGCAAACGATCACCATCCTCGTGAGGGAACTTTCTTCGAGTACGAGTTTCGAGCCCGTCGTGGGGTCTTGGGTCAGGCGGAGGTAGGATTTTGGGCACAGCCCGACACCATGGGAGCACCATACATGGCATCCGGCAAGGATCCCTCGGGGTTTCAAAACGGCGCCATGCTGCTCAAACCAAGCTTTCCATCGCTGAAGAATGGCTGGAAAGTGTTAAAGGGTAACGAATATCCTCCGTCTGATCCTCCAAAGACGATGCCACCAGCTGAAGGTCTGCGCGGCTGGAAGGATTACTTGATTACTTGGAGTTCCGTGGCCTCTCGAAGACCACAATTGCGCCCTTGTTGTTGAACAACGTCATGACGGTGTACCAAAGGTTGCACCATGAATTCCAGTTCACTCAGGCGAACTTTGGCAATCGCAAACAACCATTGACTGTTTGTCTCCTAGGACCAGAAACCGAACTGAACTATATTCCTCTTTTCGGTGAATTGGCGTTTCTCATGCCTGACAACTCCATTGAGCTGATCTTCATTTCGCCCGCAACGAAATCCATCTGCCAGGAGGCCACCACGAAGCACCCAAAAAGCATCGTGGCTAACGGCACCATGCCAAGCCCAGGTCTCCACACACTGTGGGACGTTCGTGCTCCTGATTCGA
>CAICTM010000464.1:0-49438 GCA_903772945.1 Seminavis robusta | reverse complement strand
GATGCCGTGATTGCGTTGAATGCTGGGCTCGGAAGCTACCCGTCTTGGAATTTGACAATCATTCGGCTGCTTCGACTCGGCTGTCCCTGGGCTGTGAGTGATCAGACCAAGTTGACGCTGAAATTCGTAGACGTCGAGATACTCCCTCGGTTGGTGAAAGGCTACAACTTGGAATCCCCGAACAGCTTGGATATCAAGCTCAACCCCTTCCATGGCATTGTCAATCGTGATGTTGCGGCCGTCCTGGTTCCCAACATCAACAACGGCTACATTCTGACGTGCAATTATGACAAGTAACACCGGTGCCAAGGGGCAGTTGCCGTGGGCTACTTCTGTTGTCCTGGTACCGGTAGGTAGAAAGATGTTTTCGGCACCATGATGACCGTTATTTAGTGACTCTTGGCGTTCCCCAAAGCCAAGGATTGATCCATTTACTCCCACAATCGTTCAACGAGAGAACCTAGACTACATGTATCCATTATGGCACCCCGTCTGCCAAATTGTTAGCCTCCATAGGGAATTCATTAGCCGGTTGTCCCGCAGTAGGATTAACAGTTTCCCCACCATAGTTCCAGAGCAATGCCGTGTCATCCCAGGGATCCACAATAGGTATTCCGTTAGAACAGTCAACGGGAGAATAGAGACTCGGATCGAAATTGAGTTGGGAATCGAATGGATCGCTTGCATTGCTGCATTCACATCTTTGCTTTGCGGAGTTACAGAGGACTTGATTTGCAAAACCAGCATATTGTCGGCAAAATCCATTGCTTCGGCAAAAGAAAAGCTCTTCGTTATTCACTTTCGCCCCACAAGATGTCCCATTTGGATTTGCAGAGCAGCACCATTGACTTGTGTCAGGTACAAAGAAATCGTCATCCACAGAAACAGAAACAGGAATAGGAAAGCCCGTCCCATTATAGCAACCACCCGAAGCTTTAGACATCTCAGTGTAGCTACCAGTCATGTTACACGTGGTAGCGCTTGGAAGTGAACATTTTTAAAGCTTGTTTGAGCACCAGCATAACAAATGAAACCCAGAAAAGCAATGCATGGGAAACTTACTTTTGGATGAAATCAGGGCAAACGCAAGCATTGGCTTGACACTTGCTGTACTGCCCATCACATTCAGTGTCTTTCCTCTGGTCAGTTAATAAAGACACACAACATGTTAGTGGACATTGAGTAAAAAGGCCAAAGAGGGAGCAGTATAAGATTTCACTGACACAGTCCGCACAATCCAGCACAGCAGTTGTATAACTCTTGCCAAAGGTCACGAAGCTGTAACGTGGATTTGCACTGGAGTCAATGCTGCTGTTAGCAAGCACATAGTATGCCTTTGCAAGATTCGCCACTACAGTCTCATCAAAACTGTGGAAGGAATCGGTACCTTCAGACTGCACAGATGGACGGGGAATAATGCCCATAGCCATCAATACATCCACAGAACCACGATCCAGGAGAACACTTTTGAAATCTTGCAGTGAAATGGCTGAGAGAAGCTGGCTTTCATCGTTCACAACGAGCCTCCATCTTTGTCCACTGTAGATGACAAAAGCATCAACCACCTCAGTTACTCCACTTTCAGTACTTTTGTTGTAGGAGGCAACATAAACACTTCTCCCATAAGCTTGCTTCTCTGGTAACAAGTGGAGTGTCCCAATGGAACTGAGGAGGCGAACAGTGTTTCGCTTTCCTTCATCTTCAATCTTCATGAACCCCCTGCTGCCACCTGTCGAATCAAGACCAAGGGACAAGCACCTCACTTCCTCTTCACAGTTCCAGCCAGTCCTTGGTGTGCCTTCACCATCATTACAAATGCAGTAGTTGTCTTGACAAGTGCCATGTTGACAAAGGTCTTCAGAGCAATCATTGCAATGCAGCACAATCTGACTGGTTGCATCAAACCTGCCCAACTGATCGTTCCAATAAACCCATTGATCAAAAGCCACTTTCATAACATCAAATTCAGTTGTTGTAGTGGACATGTACTTTATTTCATCGCATGGGTCGCTGCTTGTGGCAGTGGTTGAGACCGTCCATGCCTTTTGTACGTTGCAGTAGCCCAAAATGAGAAATCCGGATCTGTCAGCATACCAAGTTCTGTGGTGTTTCCTGTCAAAGAGGGGGATGCCCTGACTTTCAAATTCACTGCTGAAATAGGATAGAGCAGTGAGATGATTGCTTCCTTCAACAGTGCCCAACCCACTCTCGATGAATTCATTGTCTCCCTCGCCAAACTCAATGAGGATCTTCTTGCACAGAAATCGACCATCAAGCTGCTGGCCTACCAGTACAAAGAAAGGAACCAGGAGCCCCACCAGAATGACAATCAAGGCAACCCTCTTCCAGCATGTACGGTATCTTACATACTCTGGAGATACCCCCTGTTTAAGATTGGATATTTTGTTGCAATCCTCTTGTACTTGGTTGACAAACAGGCCCATGGTGGCAATTTTAAAGCTAATGTCGTCCACTTCCTGCAAAAAGTGCAAGGCCGTCAGGTTGAGGACCAAATCAATCACAGTTCTGGCTTTCACTGCTAGGATGAATGAGTCTACCAGCATGATGATACCGACACAAGTTTGAAACGATCCAGTCAAGAGCCTGGATTGCAAAATGTAGATACGGAGGATTGAGCAGTTTTTGCGAAATCTACTTGCCTTCCAGCAACACGACTGTCCCTTACCAGCGAATAAAAGTGGCGTTTGGCATCTCTTCTTGGATATCGGGATTGTACCCTTCACAGAGCTGTGTCAAGCCAACGATGATATCTCCACTTGTTGCCGTGATCATGACTGTTAAAATCAAACCTATATAGCAATTGGCAAAGCAAAATAACCCATCCGATCATTGGCCAATGAATTGTGAGTGAACCACTTATACGCATGCTTCTACTGAGGGGTCCATGATGTGGATACCTTACGTACCGAGGCACTGGGCAAATACGACAGTAAAGGGAGGAAGTTCCGGCACTCCGAGAGGGTTGAGGGGGTCTGTTGGTTTTATTCAAAGTCAGAACCAAAAGTGGTCAGGCCGTGCTGTCATCATTTTCACGCCTTTTCAAAAAAGGGATCCGGGATCCGGTATCCCGGTAGCCAAGATACTACAGTACCGTGCATTACTCACTAGAGACATCAATCATGTCCACAAGAGTCAACAAGAGCATTGTAGTTTGAAGGGACACAACAGAAAAGGCAAACAGTGTGGTTTGACTGAACAGATCAGCTGCACACAATGTGAGAAAGCATCAAGTGATGCACGGCCGATGAGAGTGACCGTATGTCATGATACTGTAACGTACAGATGTAGAGCAAGGAGTAGGCATCTTCGGTAAGAGCTTGTTCCACTACCTCATCCTCTTGGTCTTTGCAGTCGTCATCCTCGTAGTCGTTGCCCTCGAACTTGTCGTGGGTAGCTAGTGGGTCGTAGGATTGCGGAAATCCATCCAATCTTTCGCCACCCTCAAGGGTCTCGCTACTCGTATTCATACGCTCAGGCTGCTCTCTGACTTGCAACATCCTGATCGTTTCCTCTTGCAGCAACGTGCTTATCTAGCTAGCTAGCCAGAGCGGAGGATTTGGAGGATGGGCACAGCGGGGAGAAGCTCCTGTTGGATTTGTTGGAGGTTGGAGGTACCAGTACGAGCGAGAGCTGAAGAAAAATGCTTTCGCAACGCTTTAGTAGGCGAAGAACAACCAAGAAGGTCCGTGTCATTCTGGATCTTTGAACTGACACCAATCGAACAACAATCCGTCCCTATCGAATATTCGATATGTTGGGTCTCATAACCCAACCTTTTACCCCGTAACCCACACGAAACTCAATCCCTTGAGAACCAATCAAACAGCCTCATTCGTGCTTCCAATGCAAAGTGAGAAAAAATGAAACAGCCAGTCTCGCTCAACCCAATTATGCATAGTTTCCCACAACCATAGACTATTTAGTATTTTTTTGTTTAGACTACCTCCTTTGTCTTCTTTTCCCACCATGACAAGCTCTGTTCCATCCTCCTCCTCCACCACCACCACTACGACGACCACCAAGAGAATGTCCGATGCAGCAGCTGCTGCTGCTACGGCTGCTGCTACTGCTGCTGCCAAGGGCGGAATTGCTTGGGGTGGATCACTAGTGGGTTCCAAGAATCCTCACAACTTGGGGTATCGGTATTCTACCCCTCACAAGCGATTTCGAGCGGCTGGAGCCAGTGACGATGGATCTAACGACAAATTGGATTTGCCGACCAATGTGGTGGTGCAATTTTCGAATCGACAAGGCGAAGAATTGGCGGATGTTCTGGATTTGCCCACCAATTCTACCATGGACGACTTGAATGCTCTCTTGCATTCTCTATTGAATGATACAGACCGTGACAACAATAAGCGCATTCCTTATTCCTTCTATGCCAAATTACCTCATTCCAAAGAACACCCAGAACTACTGGAAGATGTGGAAATCACCACGGAATCATTGGCTACCTTTTTACTGGAACACCAAGTCAGTACCGAACAAACTCTGCAAATCACGTATCAGCCCATGGCGGTTTTTCGCGTGCGACCCATCACTCGTTGTACCGATACGCTCCCGGGACACACCGAAGCCGTCTTGCACGTGTCATACTCACCCAATGGACGTCATTTGGCGTCGGGAGGCGGTGATACCACGGTCCGATTTTGGGATGTCCACACCAACTTGCCCAAGTATACCTGCCGCAAACACAAGGATCACGTTCTCTGTACGGCATGGAGTCCCGATGGCACCAAATTTGCCTCGGTCGACAAAAGGGGCGTCTTGATTCTATGGAATCCACAAACGGGAGAGTCCATTGGAGCACCCATTCAGGCACACAAACAATGGATCACGTCCTTGGCGTGGGAACCACTCCATTGCAATAAATCCTGCGATCGAATCGTCACGGCCGGAAAAGATGGAACCGCCAAAGTCTGGAATGTCCGAACGCGCAAACACATCAAGACACTTGCCGGGCACACCGACTCGATTGAATGCGTCAAATGGGGCGGAGAAAACTTGATTTACACCGCGTCCCGCGATCGAACCATCAAGGTATGGAATGCCACACAGGATGTGAATCGTCTTGGAATACTCGTGCGGACGCTCAAGGGACACGGACATCGTGTCAATACATTGGCCCTGAGTTCCGATTACATTTGTCGCACCGGGCCGTTTGATCCCAATGACAAGAAACTCTTGCTCCAAAAGGATAACCACGATTCCGATAAACTCTACGAATTGGCCAAGGCACGGTACCAGGAATTCCAACAATCCTCCTGTCCCCAAGAAACACTCGTATCGGGGAGTGACGATTACACCCTCTTTGTCTGGAATCCCGTCACATCCAAACATCCTCTCAAACGATTGACCGGACATCAGAATTTGATCAATCATATTTCCTTTAGTCCGGACGGTCGCTTTTTTGCGTCGGCATCCTTTGACAAGAAAGTCAAACTCTGGAATGGATTGACGGGAGAATTCCTCGTGACATTGACGGGACATGTCGGAGCCGTCTATCAAGTGGCGTGGAGTGCCGATTCCCAATACATTGTCAGTGCCAGTGCCGATTCCACGGCCAAATTGTGGAATGCCGCCAAATCCAAAAAACAAGCCATCGAAACGTTGCCCGGACATGCCGATCAAGTCTTTGCACTCGATTGGAGTCCCAATGGCGCCAGTGTCGCCACGGGAAGCAAAGATCGAACTCTCAAAATATGGAAGCATTAGTTAATAGAACGAAGCTATCTAAGGATACCGTACCCTAACTAACCAGTATTGTTTTATAGAACTTTTATCATGCATGAGAAAAATCAAAGAGTCTCGTAGGTAGAGTTTCGGGGCGTGTGCCTATTATGTGGTCCCCGGCCCGTTGTCTGCTTGGCTATGAGAGCCTTCCTCCAATAAACCTCCTCTTCGCTCTCCGACCTGGTGCCCACGATTTGGCCCGATTGCAACCTGAGCGCCGATTCCCATCAGGCAACCAAAGCCAGAGAAGCGTGTTGCACGTGCTGCCTGGCATGTTGCAGCCGTGTCAAACCATCAATAACAGGAATGCTACGTAGCTCACCAGCTTGGGGGTCAGATATAGCTAAATCTCATCAGGTCGTGGCTACGTTTAGGAAGCAACCAAGCAAGGAGCCAACCAACTTCCAGTGGCGTAGTTGGCCAAATTTTCTGTGAGGTTTGCCTGCTTTCAGCACACTTCAACGCAACTCGAACCGGTTTACCAATCTTGTCAATGTTTTTGGACAACACAACACAAGACTAGTTGTCCCAGAGAAAGAAACAACAGCTCCATCAGGAACAGGATGGAAGCTCGGAATCAGCCAGTGAGGAGGGCACCGTGGCAAACCAGCAGCTAACCATGCAGCCGCCTATTCGTCGTCCACCGCAGCCGAAAAGCCGATCGGTTGAGGGAAGCCGTGTTGCTGGCACTTGCTAGCTAGAAGCTAGATGAAGCTAGCTACTGGTAGCCCAGTTGTGCAAAATTATTATCAATTTAGGAGGCAGTATTACATGAAACCGGGCATGGGGTAGAGCTGAGGGCCCGAACTTGATCCATAGTTCAAACTGTTTCTTCTGTGGACTGACCGAGGGATGGTGGGCTCGATGTTTCGGGAGTACATTTCTTTGTAATTTCCGACAGCTAGAACAATATCTCGAAACATCCGTTGAAAGCCTTCACCAAAAGCATAAATCAAGGGCATCTTTGTTGAGTTGGTCTGGCCAATTCCTTCTTGCTCGGCATAGATGGTGCAGCCAACAACCCAGTACAAGTAAGTTGACCATACTTGATCATCCTGCATCGAAGCAAGGCAAAGGTTGTCCTCTTCCTCACCGTACCCATAAAAGTAGGGTTGTGAAAAGGCAAAGCCAATTCCTGTGCCAGGTTCTTTCACATCATTGGCAAGATTCCAAGTTGCACCAGCAACCACATCAACCCCACCGGCAGCAAGCTTAACGTAGCCATCACTGGGGTCACTTGAATTCAGCTCGATGTAGTCTACAGCTTCAGTATCACCACCAAACATACTGGCTGCAACAGCCCTGCAAAAATCAACGTCCATCCCAGCAAATGTGGGGACCGTGCCATTGTCATTTTTACCAGTAGCAAAGCCAGGCCGGCCCAACCGGACACCACAGAACAGCCGCCCACGTTCCAGAACTCGTTGAATATTGTGGCCAAGAGTAAAATTTGACCAAAGCTTTTGGGTTCCCAGTGGTGCGGCGAACAAAAGTCCAGCATTACCATTGTTGATAGTGTTCACTGCTTCCCGTGGGATGGCCTCTTGCAGATGCTCCTCATATATCTCTGCAAAGTTTCCAACCGCCCCAATTGCGTTTCGGAACATATCCCTGAAGTCTTCGCCGAAGACATCAGTCTGAGGAAACAGGCGAGCTGTTGCTTTGGTGATACCGTGCAATTCAGCAGAGACTAAGGACTGGACCACAGCATTGACAAAGTCATCCCAAACTGGGTCACCTTTAAACGTCCCAAGCCCAATAGGCTCTTTGTTGAAAACAGCACCACTGGTAGTAAAGTTCCCTTTGTAGCCATATTGGTTCAGGACAACATCCCTGGCCCGTTCCCCCGCAGAATGGATGATCAGGTTACATGATGCATTGACAAACATGGGATAGGCATCTGTGTAAAACTGGATCTTGTGGATGCGCCGATCTGGAATGACCCTCGAAAGAAATGTGTAGTACGATGAGCCCATGTTGGTGCAAATAGACAAGTCTTTGCATTCTTGCGTATGCTTGAAGCCCTTGTCAACAAAGCATTCCACAAAGAAAGGATTGCCAGATATGTAAGCTCCCTCAAAAGAATATGGTTGGGTGAAGGACAGTCCAAACTTGAGGAAATGCTGGTTTGTGATGGGAAGCACAGGCGTGAGAGCATTTTCAAAGAACCATGCTAGAACAAAAAGTACGCCATCAACGCACCTCGTAAGTATGCCGTTCCATGGTGTAACCAATACCTGTAAAAATTTGTGAGAGTCCCCTTCCAGTCCGAACTGGAGTTAGATCCACCCATTCAATCCTGGGGAAGGTTTCATTGAAATCCTTATATTTCTCTTCGAACATTGTGCCAACAGTGGCATTGACAGTCCACAGCTTGTTGCGACCACTAAATCCAGATGGTAGACGATCAGCCCCAAAGATGGCAGACCCAATGGCTCGGCACTGCATCAAATGCGGAAGCACATGGAAACCTGTCAGAATGACTTCAGTGACGGTGTGCCAAAAGCAAAACAGGAGGGACATTTATATTGTCTTACCATAACAGTATGAATACCATCAGCATCACCAGTGGTTGAATTGGCAAACATGTATCCTGCTATTGGCATGAAAGGGCAGTGTAGTATTCCCTCGGACTTTATTTTCCTGAGTGTCTTGGAAAATCGCAAGTTGTTGGCAATGTCCACTGCCGTGTCATTAACATCAGCAAGATTTGAGGAACCGTTTGCTGTGCCAGACTCTGCCTTGCCAGACTCGTCATCTGTCTTGCTGCCAAAGGCTCCTGCCAATGCCATCACAATGACAACAATCACAGCCAGCAATAGCAATACGCCCACAAAGGCCACGACTTTTCTTTTTTTTGCGTTTTCTTGGTTTCTGTTGTCATCATCGTCAGGGCTTGCATGGACAACCAGTTCTCCGACGGTTTGATGGTGACTGCCGCCATTGGTGCGATTTTGATTCTCTGCAGGCGACAAAAAAGCGGTGACCGTAGTGGTTGAATTTGGATTGTCGGCAGTAGGATTGGGAGCAGCAGCCTCGTCGCCCGGCAATTCGTTTCCAGAAGAAGCTGCTGTAGATAGTCGCCCAGGAACAGCATAGGCCCCGGGTGCTGCTTCCGTCAGCATTCTGCTGGGCAGTTCAACTTCAGACCTGGCGACCTCCAAGACGGTGTCATCGTTTTCGCCTCGGGTTTCGTTTCTAGCATCTGTGTTTGATATGGCAACAGGTTTTGTATTTTCCTGGACTTTCTGGTCAAGGATGTTGACTAGAGTCTTGAAGGCCTCATCTTTTTGTGTACCTTCTGCGACCACAGGGGTGTTTGCGGCCCTCTCCTGCTCAGAGGAGGAATATTCGGTCCTGCCAGTAGTCCCATGCTCCTCGCCCGATCCTTTCAATTTGTTGCTTGGATTGTCACTCATGGTTTGCTCGAGCCTTCCTGTTTGCCTAGTAGACTAATTGGTTTGGTAATACTGGATTGGATTGCTCGAGGAAGGAAAGACAGAAAGATCAGAGGGAACCAAAAAAGGATTTCGAGAGGCGACGCTGCGGATCCAGGAACAAATAATGAAGTTCAAGCAGTCCAGTGAGAACTTCCCAAGAAACCAGCAACCGGGACAAGAGCATTGATATATCTAGGCAGTTTGGGTAAATCTTGTGCTACGGTAGCTTTTGATTCAAAACTCAAAGGTACAAATGGAGTGTTATGGTTACCGCACCTCCCGGCAAAAGATCTAAGCTGCGAGCTGCCTGTTGTAACTCCTAAATAATGGGGGTTGGCTCAGTGCGGGAACGCTGGGACTGAACCCCAACAAGCAGTCATCTTTTGCGCCCCTCCATCCTTCCATCACTTTTCTTTTTCGCGCACCGTTTTTGTTTTCGCCTTCGTCGGAGTTTCCACCCTAACGCTCCAGAACTGACCATGATGATGTTTTGTGTATTTCACTTCTAATCTTGACTTGGTTGGACCCTCTACATGTACCGGTACTACTAGTAGCTACCGGTAGCACGCCGGCAAGTAAACGGACATCAAGATCCAAACAGGATACCGAACATGTTCTTTATCCACTGAATACTATACTGCTAGTAGATTCCATTACAATCATTCCCCATTCAAACATATCATTGCCAAGCCTTCTGATGATGACATATTATTGCTTTCGGTCCTCTTCCAGAAAGGCCAGTCCGAAAAGGTCGTTGTCGCTCGTCTCACGTTGAGCTTTTTGCTTCGTGGGGATCTGACATTCTTCGTCGTTGTTGTCCTCAACAGCCATCACTTCGTTTCTCCTGTGCAAAGTTCTTTTTGAGCAGTATCCACCAATATCCACCATCCAGTAGCTGTCTTCAGAAAGAAGGAGCTGCGTTTGGGAGGGAGAAGGCGACCAAGTGATGTTGCTGCTTCCCGTGCTTGGTCGGGAAGGGCGTCGCGAGGGGGAAAGAGGAGGCCTGGCATCATGGTTGCTGCTGGCAATGCTGCTTCGCTGCGATGGTCTGCCTCGTACCTTGCGAGGTTCTCGGGATGTGCTTTGGGCTGCCATGTTGCGTGCTGTGGGTATTCGTTGTTGTTTGAGTTTGATTTTGTGGTTTTGTTGTTCTGAGATCTGAGATCGTCAAGGAATAATGAGACTCTTGCAAGTGGCGATTGGCGGAGCCTGGGAGTGGTACGGTACCAGGTACCGGATCTTTTGGACGACTAAACTCCGATCAATCTTGTCAAGATTGCTGCGACGACTGGCCAAAATTGACCACATTCCCCGTGATGACGTGGTTGCTCCTGAAGAGTTAAGGAATCAATTCAGGATCGGCACTGTGACCGTGCCCCGTAGCCTGTCCCACTTTGCACCTTGCATGCAGCACTCAAGCTGCCCAAACTCTAACCGGTATCCAAGTGCGGGCGTTGGTGCTGGTTTCGCTCAAATTTGGTTGTTGCTTCTGGCCAGTGACATCTATCAGTGATCTGTTGGTTTCCTCGCGAAATAGTGAAAGGTCCTTGCATGCACGGGTACCAGTAGCAAAGGCAAGACGCACACCCCACTGCCTCACGATTCGGAGGTCCCTGTAGCTGCCGGTATCATTGGGTGTTCCGATGAGGCTACGGTTCCTACATGTATTGGGGCACGTTCCGGACGTGGCTCTGATACGGTGACTCTTTTAAGTTCACTCTGAAGAATGCGTTTTTCGTCGACGTGTGTGTAGGTTGTTGCCATAGTTAACAGTCCTCGTCTGATGGCACCTCGCGGCTTTCCACGCAACTATCTAAAGGAAAGGTGCTGGTGAATCAATCCGGCCTTTGGGGCGGCTCGCGGAGTGGTCTGAAGCATCACACGAGATAGTGTACGTACGTCGCTTCTCTGAGGGGAAATTGGCGATGATCGTTCTCCTCGGGCCAGAAACATGGGCTCTTTGGGCAGAAAGCTAACTAGCGACGTTTGAATAGAACATCTTTATCCCTGACGATGCCTTTATGGGTAATCGTTCGTTGCTGCTCGATATCAAGTAATAATTCAGCCACCAACGGGATTCTCGGTGGTGGCTGCCTCAGACTGTCACGAGTTGAGTTGGGAAAGCACTGATCTACCAGTCTCCTCTGTGACGATAACAACATAGTCTTTACAATTGCTCTACTGATTGTGATTATTTGTTCTGAAACTGGGCGTCTTTTGTTGCGTTTGGCGTGTCTGAATTAATGTCTGAATTAAGAGATGAGGACCATACTCAGCCCAATCACCACTGTGGCGAGAATGGATGCGCTTTGCCACAAAGAACGCGTTGCTGCAGATGCTGTAGATGTGGATGCGGATCCAGTCGTCTCGCCACATGTGTTGGTTTCACAGTCACGACCCCGGCTGTAAGACGAGTCAGTTTGGATAACGGTTTGTGTACATTTCACCTCACAAGTAGGAGCTGTGCACGCAATCTCTGCTGCTGTGGTTGCAGAGATAGAAGGATCCTCCTTGCAAGGACTTCCAAAGAACTCATCATACTCAACGGCAGCACAAGACGTAGATGTCGTGATGTCCTTGTCTTCGTCATCATCACTTCCGAAGCCGGTAAACTCTAGTCCAAGAATTTGGCCGGCCACTGTAAGTGTTCCCGATTGCATGTAGGATCCTTCCACAACGTCTCCTCCGATAATCGTCACTTCTCCACCCGTTAGCTGCAACAAAACAGGGGCACTATCAACCACTTGAACAACGCAATCTATGCAGTCCACAGTTAGGTTCCAAGGCATCCCATTGCTTGGCTTGACTTCCTTAATGAGAACGTTGGCGGCACCTTCGATCTCAATGTCTGCAAGACTGGTGAAACCAGGAGCGACTTGAACGTCATCATTTCCATCCACAAGGAGTCTTTTCAATTGATCTGCCGGGAACTGAACGTTGATGCCAGCTTGTTCGTTGGGGACATACGAGTCATTGTATTCCATGAATGTCACTGCCACTGCGTCGCTGCCTTCTCCGACCGACGCAACCTCTGCCAAGATTGCAAAATTTGGAATAGCAGTTACATTCACGGTATCCTCCGTGGTTGGTTCAATGGAAATGGGCATTCGGTAGTTAGTGCGAAGGGTAACATTCTTACTCCTTGGCCAGTTTCGTTTCGATTCAATGCTGGTGATCGAACCATCTTGAGTCGAAAGGATACTTTGCGTATTTACAGACCCTTTGCATGAAGCTGATTCGCCCAATGACGAAACCAAGGCCATCATGGTCATCAGCAGTGCGGTAGTAATAGAAGTCATCTTCCAAATGTTTTGTTGTGTTTTTGGTTAGGGGAAAGTGTCAGGAAGGTTGTTACCAGTAAGATTCTTGAAGTTTGTGTGAGATGTGAGAGACACCGACTGCTGGCAAGTACCAGTACCGGTACCTGGTACATCGTACCGGTTCAGGTGAAGTCATTGTTGAAGGAAGCATGACTTGAAAGATTCCAGTCATTGTTGTGACAGACAGCGCGCACGGCTCTACTGGTACAGCAGCACCTGGTACTCTAGTACGGACCTACCGAAATCAGCTGAAATCTGACATGCACGAGTTGAGAGCTGCTATGGCAGTCAGGACCGTAGCGTACCTGGACTGCAATGGCAAAGGAAGCTTCGTTTGCACCCAGGTGTGCTACCAAACCAAGCCATATAGGCCATCAAAAATAAGTACGACTGTACATGTACTTATGCATGGCAGTTGGAAAGCTCCAGCAAGATCAACCCCCGCGTTGCATAGCCAGTAGCAATCAATACTCAAGACATGCAGGTCTCCCTTCAGTGTTCAGAGCGAGCCCTTCATTCCACGCCATGGCCAATAGATGTACCACTAGGACAACGTCCTTCCTTCTTCGAATTGGGGGTGGTGCACTGAAACCGGTGAGTCATTCTGGAATTGCATGGTCTCAGCCTCAGGAAGCAACTTGCTTGCCGCTCACAATACCGTAGTCCTCAAACCAGCCGCCAGACACGACATTTCGCAATAGCTGCGCTTGGCAAGCTCCTTGAATGATTGGCTAGAGGGCGTAGTTTTCTCTCCGCTTCCAAGCAGGTCGAATATAAAACTCAAGGAGCTTTTGAGTGCGCCACTGTCAAGATTAGCTCTACATGTACTAGGTACGGAACAGACCAACCTTCAAAGCATCATCGCTAACACAAACAGTTTCCTACAGTGTGAAGAATGGCTTGCTTCTGTATCAGACCTCTGTACTCTTGCGGGTGGAAAAATTGGGATTCTGAGGCCGCCAGATCGAACTCTCCGTGAAAGCTGAGTCCATTACGCCACAGAGGAAGCAATGGTGTGCTTGAGAGATGATAGCGAGTGGGCAAGACGAGGGATGGAACAAGCTTGGCTGAAGAAACAGAACATTCTGTCGCGGCAAACATGCTACGCATACGTCAAGCACCCTGATTCTCTTCACAGATGAAACAATACCAGGTAACGGCTGGTTAGCTAAGCTAGAAGTAGCTAGTAGCTCCCATCGCTGTTAGTTCGAGGAAGGGAAGACACAAGGCCCTTGCATTTGACTGATAGAATTTTTTGGTGAGCCGATGCTTCCGTCTTTCGGTTGAAATGAAGCCTACTAGTTAGCAGTACAGCTACCGGTGCTCTGGTGAAGGCGGGTTACCAAGTTGCTCATTTAGTTTGGCAATCAGGTTCGCGATCCTAACCCGCCCACAAACCATATTAGATTCTTCCATCATGAGACCCAGGTGATCTGAGAACTTGGGAATTCTGGAAGAAAAATGAAGCTACTAGTTTGACATAAGATAATGCCTGCTACATGGCTGTCACCACTACAACCATCACATGGCTGTGATAAGCAAAGAATGTAGACAACTCTAGATATTTAGTTTGGTTGTGTGGGTGCCATATTGGTTGAGTTCATCCTGTAGTCATCCTGTGGTGCTTTTCACATCAACTTGTGGCTTGTGTGAGCCAAGGAAATCAGCATTTCCGGATTAATCTTAATGAAAAGGTTTTTAAACGACCTGATTTATCATATTTTGACATTATGTAGATTGTTTTGACACTTACAGTGCAATTTTCAATTTTGTACAGGCTGGTTTCACTGTGTCCGCCGCAAAGAACTGGGTGGAACATTCAGTGAGAATATTCTCACTGTTGGATGGTTCCTAGCTACTAGCTAGAGCATTACATAATTATGGCTTTACACATAAAGCGAACTTTAATATATATTATACGTTCCGGATATAATGAGAAGGTGTGACGTCAGAGAGGATCGCCAGACAGCAATATGGTTTCTTAACACCGAAACTCGCTGTAGCGTACCCCTTCCGAATCCACGTTTTTGAGAGTTCGCTGACGAATAAGACCAGCGATGAATACTTCCATCCACATCTCGCGAAACATCTCGCGAAACAGAAGCACAATGACACAACCCGACTGTTCAGTACTCTGGGGAGACATGACCGTCATCTGAATACTCCTCTTCACCATCGTCCTCCTCTTCACCATCGTCCTCCTCTTCATCGTCTTGCTCTTCTTCGTCGTCTTCATCCTGGGCAGAGGCTTGACTGCAATGATCCTGGAACTGTTGCGTTTCACTTTCTTCCTCACTTTCTTCCTCAGGACTACCGGGGTCAGGACTACGGGTATCAGGTAGAAGACGGCGACGAACAGCTTGCTTGACAACTTTCCGACGACGCCGATCAAGCGGACCAGAAGACTTGGTACTCGCAGTGTTGGACGAAGAAAGGGGAGAATTGTAAAGGGGAGAATTGTCGGCAAGAGGACTCTTCAAGCGGGTAATCCCCACAGGAGCACGAGAAACTTTCTTCTTTGCAGCTTGCTTAGCATCCACATCAATGGCCTTTTCAGAAGTCTTTCCAGAGGAGTCATCACTGACAGAGGAAGAAATTTCAAGTGGCTGTTCAGCTGTTCCCAAACTCTCTGGAGATCCGTTGGCTTCGCGGCTCCTAGACTTGGTGATGACCAAGGCTGTTTCGAAGTGGTTGTCATCAGCAGTATTGATGGGTGCACGCTTACGGCCACCTTCAGTGGGTGCACGCTTACGACCACCTTCAGCGGAGGACGACGATGTACTTGGTCCAGACATTGGAATGGGACTGTAGGACTCAGTGCACCCATAAATGATGGAGGAAGTTCCTGTGGTGATCTTAACAGGTTCATAAGCCTTGCCCACGCTAACACGACGAGGAACTCCATCGCCAACATCAGAACATTCAGCGAAACCGTCAGTTTCTTCAACAACGTCGTTGGTGCTTAGACGACGAGTGAGCCATCCAGAGAATGGGTGTTCGCTTGCAAAGTGATCACGTCGATGGCCATACTCTTCCAAGTCCCAGTTGAAACCAGCAGCAACATAGTAGAACCACGAGCTACGGAAGGTGAGACCCCAGTGAAGCATATGCAGCTTGTTCCAGAAGACATCGGGATGAATGTACATTCCCATCATATCCCAATCATCGCCCTCTTTGGGAAAAGGATAGCCGGTCTGAGCCAGAAAAAGCAAAGGGTGTTTGAGCTCATGGTCTTCATACTTCCAGTCCAGTTTTCGACCCAAGTATTGGCGCTGATACTTGTCAATACTCAAGTAGTATCGCTTGAGAACAGGGATAACCAAGACACCTTGCTCAGTCATAAGCTTGAGCACTTTCTCCACACGCTCAGACAGCTCCATATTGGCAGCGGCCATGAGGATGAAATCTTCCAAGGGAAACTCATCAGGACTTTCGACTGGTGGGGCAATATCAGGAGCACGGGGTGGAGTGCTGTTAGCAGCTTCGATGGACGGAACGTGGTAGTACACTGAGTTGGGATCCTTCAACAAAGATCCATCGCGAATGGATTTCAGCGTGGCACGACGTTTCTTCGTAACCTCAGCCGAAACACCTTTGTTGTTGTTTCTTGGAAGAGGGAGGGATGCCGCCCCCGGGTTGCCTGGACCGTAAGGATTGTACGGATCGAAGAGCATCGAGTCGTCCAAGTAACCACCATCATAGTTGCTGGGTTTTTTGTTCATGGACTTGGAACGTGAGAGGGGGTGTGGCATGGAAGGACGAGCAACACGAAGTTTGGAATCGCGACGAACAGATCCGGAAGGCGGAGCTTTCTTCATGCCAGCTTGAAGGGCCTTTGAGAACTTCTTTTCCTGGTCACGGTTCCACTCAGCCACAGTCTTCACCTTGCGAACGGTCTTGTTGTTGGGAACCATGTTGTTGGGAACCGACTGAGAGACATTGCCGAGGGCTTTCAAGAACCTGTTCTCCTGTTGAATGTCCCACTGCTTCTTACGCTGCCGAACCAGATCTTCGTAACGGCCCGCAGTTGTCATCTTGGCGAAAGGCGTCATCTTGGTAACAGGCTTCTTCTTGGGAAGGGGCGGAGAGTCATCGTCACAACGGCGCATCCAATCGAAAGGGGCATCGCCACCAGGAGGATCATTGCCAGAGGAAGACATGACAAGCTAGTTGAGTGCTGGAAATTGGACAAGATTGGTGTATTTGGGAGCGAAATCGGAAATAATGAGCTCTTTCGAGGATTGTTTCAAGCCGCTGATCAGCCAAGATTCCATCCAAAGCCTACGTCTGGTCAGTTGAGCGCACTATGTATGAACAGACGGTCGTCGAGTGAGCCCTTATCAACCCCGCACGATTGCTATCGAATTCCTCAATTCCAAGTTGAAGGACACTTTGTCCGGTAAGTAACAAATGAAATATTTTTATAGTGGGATTACGATGTAAGTACTCATATCGCGACGTTTCCGACAACCATAAGACAGCGGGATATCAAGTCATCCGGAATGACAACAGGGTAAGTACTCATATTGGGACGTTTCCGACAAGCATAAGACATCGGGAACTCAAGCCATCCGGAACGACAACAGGGCGTTGAGACGTCAAAGTAAGAAGACGCACCAACGAGGCTCCGGCAAGTCACAAAATGTCTGGAATAGGTGCCGATATTGGTGCTGATATTGCCGAATTCGAAAGTCGGAACAGTTTACGGTGAGTCAAGGTTTGCCAGCACTGCTAGCAGCTAGTGCATTTTCTTCTTCTTTTCACCGGGGCTCATCTTTTCTGTTCTCTCGCTACTTCTCTTGTTGGATGTGACGGCGACTTTCTGTTTTACACGATAACCCTCAGTGTCAGAATGAAAAAGGCTCATTTCGCGAAGGCAGAGCTCATCCATGACTGTACGAGGGCTTTTTCCGGTGTAAATGGATCTGCTTTCTTCGTGGGAAATCCGAATACCCAGATACTCCATCACTGTCTGCTTTTGTTCCAGTGACATGGACGCGAAGAAATCGTCGTTGCTTTCGAGCATCTTGGCAGTTTGACGTGCTGTTCGCCCGTCTTGAAGAAGACCCCCGACATACATTCCGCTTCTTTTTCCACGGGCCTGTGCTTTATATCCCTTTTTCCGTGTATTACAAGGGACTTTCCTCATGTCGGACAAGGACACATCGAAGTGTCTGAGAGAGCTGCGAATAAAAGCAGCTGCTGGACAACTGTACCCCAATCGCTTGACACAGTCCTCGCAGTCCCCAACAATCAACCCATCAGCCTGACGTCTTCGAACCGTACAGTTGTTACGTGTCACCGAGACCATGCGTCGTGCAACATGATCCATTGTGTCACCCGTGGAGTATAAGTCTTCAAATGGACTATCGTCTCCCTCCAACGCCGACCTGATGACCGAAAATCTTTTCGCTGTAAGACGTCGTCCAATGCTGTAGCCAAGGTTGCACGTCCACGCAATTGGAGCTCCTTGTGCGTCAAACAGGAACGGGACTACATCCACCTCACTCTTCATGAACGCTGTGACAGCAACACACACAGGTGAGCAGGTACGTGGGATAATGATCTTGCAGGGATCGAATCGATTTTCTGCGTCTCGTCGTAACAAGCTTGGAAACGAATCAACCAACAACCGACCCAAAGTGACGTTTGCTTCGATCGCTGCATTCCGTCCCTTGATATGGTGCCCATTGAAACTCTCGTTCCCATTATTGTTCGGGATGACACCAACCTCTCCAGTGCAACTGTAATTGATGTTGGCGTAGACACTTGTCCCATACATGTTCAGGAAATGCTTTGCTGCTTCAGTCTCTCCCAACTCTTCATCCCAGTGACGCAATACCAATTCAGTTACCCTAACTCGCTGTTTCAGAGTCTTGCAGTGATGGATTAGATCAACCTGTTTGTGCGCATCTGACTTGTGGTTCTTTCCTTTTGATTTTACCAGGTTTTTGTTCTTGAATTTCTTCACAAAGCCATCCATCTCGGCAAAGTGTTGTGTGGCATGAAACCAGCAGAGCGTGGCCCCATAGAACTTCGGAGGAATGAAGCATTGCTTTCGCCATTGTTCCCAGTCGATTTTCTCCTTGGGTGTGGTGCCGCTGCTTGGAGCAGGATCGGGTAGGACTTCAGATGAAAGGGTGGGAACCGGCTGAGTTGCCTCTGCCTGGAAATCTTTCATTGTTCGGCTATGGTAAGTTTCAGTTGCAGACGGTTTTGGTTCTGCGTCGCACATACTGGGCCTGTTCCTGAACATACGGTGAGCTGACACAAATGTATCTGCCCTATCTGAAGTTCCCCAGTCTATGGCAAATTCGACATTGAAGAGCCTCTGGCACAGGTCACGCAACACGTACAGAGACATGCAGTATGGATAGAACCGCTCTGCCCCGACATGCAGGTAAGTAATTGGCCTCAGAGAAGCCGTGACTTGAACTTGGGTTTCTCGTTCCTTCACTGACAGTGCTCCGATAACTATGAGAGTGCTCAAATCAACGCAGGTACCACCTGTTCCATCGGCGCATACTTGTCTTGTACCGACTGCTCTTGTTGCAAGCGACTGCAGCATAAATAAACCAGTTGGTGATGTGACGAGGAATGCCTGTTCCATTTTGTCTTGAAACATTCTCTTCTTCCTTTCGGATCCAAGAGTCATGGCATCTCGAAAGCGATGGTGCACCGGTCCATACGTCAGGTCAACAACAAGCATATCCTCCACACCCACATCCATCGCCCTTGCGAGTTGGTCCGCTGTACTGTATGTTCTGGGGCTATATTCCGGAGAAACATCCAACTTCCACTGAAGCAGAACTCGGTACAGACTATAGCCATTGTTCATTCTACAAATACCCTTTCCCAGCATACGTTCCAAGAAAGCCGATTTCCTGTTGTGAATGTGGGTTCTTATCTGTCGCTTCAGATGCTCTCTAAAGTTTCCGTGAACAAGATACGCATAGTGAAAGAGATGGTTTGACACTTCGTTTCTTTTCTTGGCTGACTCGACTGTCTTGGTCAATGCACGAAGAATAGCATCGGCTTTGACCTTCATCAGGGATTGGTTGCAATAAGCCTCCTGATACTGTACGTATCTGGTGATAAAAGCAATGAAACATGGGGGGAGCCCGTGTTGATCCGCTGGTCTGGTTGGTCTAGGCTCAATGGGATGGTTGTGTTGTAGGATTCCCTTTGTGTAAACTCGGAAAATGCTTTGTCCTTCTTCAATATCGAATCTTCGAATCTGTCCCCTCCAAGGACACTTGACCGTCAATCCCTGGCGACTAACTATAGTGCCAATGCAGTGATACTTGTACTTGTAGCATGATTTTGCTTGTTCCGTCCCATCCGGTTTCAAACATCTTTCTCCACTAATGTATCCGCCGTGGTGAAGAAACAATTCTTCCCTTGCGTCTTCCAGAGTAGGACATGGGCGACACAAAACATCTTGGGTAAATTGGGTGTTTCCGTGGCCAATCCCATGCTGAAACTGCACACTATTGCTGACCGACCATCCCACTTGCATCCTTCCACCATTGTAGTTGCTCATTTTGCTAGTAAAGTGCGATTGTGCTACAACAAAAATGAGGCAAACTTTTGTTCTATTATTTCGTCTACCCAAAAGGAAACTTCCGAACTGTCTGCGGAGAGTTCCTCGATTATCAAATTATTTGGGATAGTGTCCAATGCTGTGCCGATCCTTCATCTTAACACAGAACATATTTTGTTTGGTTCTTCTTTTGTCTTATCCAGTCATCAAAGACGCAATAGAACGTTTCATTGGCTGTCTTGCTTGGGCGGGAGCAACAAGGAGCATTACTCCGAGAAAGTTCTTTCCTATTGACACAACTATCGCGATTCTTCCTGTTGGTGCACTGTACCTCTTCTTTTCTTTACTTCTTTCCTTCTATTTTGCAGCACAATGGCGCTCTTCTGTTCATCCTTCTATACGCATTCCACCACTCTTACTGTGCTTCCTGCATGGTTCCCATCATGGCGTCTTCTGCGTGAGGTATGTCGTCTTTTGCAGTTGCTATCGGTCATGGTGTCGCTGTTCGTGTTGATCTTCTTTTCGATTTGGATTGCTTCGATTCACTCGACTAACTCTTTGCACCTCCCACGTTACTTCGTACTCGTGACTTACTTCTTGTGATTGCTTTTTGCACGACTCACCCTTCTTTTCTGTGTATAGGGAGCGGGCCGCTCCATGTGGTTCGCCAGGACCACATCAGGTCCTACTAGCTAGCTAGTAGCAAAGCCTGGACGTTGGAATAAATCTTAATTAAATCTTAGGTTCTGCAGCCAACTCCTACCAGCGCTACGCCATCTCTACGCTGCTGAAGAAGCAGTCAACCCGTACCAGCTGGTTTCCAAGGTGTCTTCCCTTCCCTGTCGTCCTAAACACATCAAATCGCTTCGACAACTTGCTTCTCGATCAAAGAGGTCAATTAATTTCTCATTTTAAAAGATTGCTGAATGAAAGAAGGACAACCCCATGGTGCTAGTAAACGTTCATCAGCCTGAAGAAGACTCCCGCCAAAGGATGGATCCGTGTGGCATCTCGTATGGCTCTTGTGACTATGGGGGCATGCTGCAAGAGATCCAAGAGTGCGGGAGCTTGTCCATGTCGACATCAGACGACGAGGAAGGTGGCCGTGGGTATGGTAGTGAATTGTCCTTTTTGATGAATGATGACGAAGAAGAGCACCGCAACAACCAGTGCTGACAACCAAAGAACCTCCCTTTCAGCGGAGCTACACTGACGAAGGAAGACAGAGCAACGTCCGCCATCAGTCCTTCTTGAAGAGTTCTGCCATATGTCAGTCGGAGCGACCACGGTCTTCCTTTCATCAACAAATTCCGCCCAGTCGATGTCCCGACTTTCGGCAATCGTGGCGTCGCAAATCCTCCAAAAGAATATTATTGCTGGCCAACAACAACAACAACAACAACAACAACAACAACCAGCGTCCCCAACGCAAGTCTGCCAAGGAACACTGGGCCATGCTGCGAGAGTACGTCCAATCGGGAGCGTTCTTTCTCGATCGGGACTACGACGAGCGAACCTCTTCTGTTTTTTCGAGTCAGGATATGCGCCGTCCTTCCATGTACCATCAAAGGCACGCTTCTCTGGCGCGTCGGTTCCAAGCAAAAATCAGAGGTGGGGTGGAATGGACGTGCGGACAGTGCATCTGCGCCATTGGCTTGTATTTGGGAACGGCAATCCTGTGTTTCAACTTTCTCATCCCCGAGACGCGGCATGAGTGGACCATTATTGATAGCATGTACTTTGCCGTGGCAACTTTCACTACCATTGGTTTTGGAGATCTGACGCCACCCGATACCCATTTGGCAAGATTCTTGACTTGCATATTTGCGCTATCCGGTGTGGCTAGTTTGGGGTTGGCAGTGGGGGTGTTGGGACACCATTTGGTGGAACTAGAAACCAAGGCCATGCACTACTGTGAGAGAGATGTTATGACTCTCTTTGCATCGGTTCATATTGAGGATGACACACCGCCAAATACACAACAAGAGCAATTCAAAGCAAAACCTGCCAACCCACACTGGAAACGACTATGGAATCGAATGGGTTGTCGATGGCTTTCACGACAATATCAAACTGTAGCAGGTTTTCTCCATCCTACGCCGTATAATTCCTTTGCGAATGCTCCCTGTAAGACGGAAGCCTGCAAACGTCGAAAGGCAAAATATGAGAAACATTTCAACCAACAACACGCTTCACAACGCGTCCCCCATCACATCAATGTGAAATTCTCAGTTTTTCTAGCCCTGATACTGGCATTGAGCTACTGGATTGGACATGATGCTGGCTGGGACTTTTGGCAGACGCTCTATTTTGCCATTACAACTTCCTGTACCATTGGCTACGGCGACAAGGTCCCCACCAGCCAAATTGGGCGTCTCTGTGTTGTTGCATTTATCCCCTTTGCTGTTGGAGCCATGGGATACTTCTTGCAGCAGCTGGCAGAAATGATTGTCCAAACCAAACATCAACGTCACATGGGGGTGCTTTTTGGCACCAATATGGATGCAACAAATTGCCGACAGCAGCAGCGAGAGCTCACAGTGATGGATTTGGAAGCCATGGATTCGGATGGAGATGGCAATGTTGACTGGTGTGAATTTCTAGAATTCATGTTGGTGGCAATGAAGAAGGTTGACGAAGATTTGCTCTGGGAACTACGGTATCAGTTTGATAGCTTGGATGTGGACGATACAGGGGTCTTGTCCAAGCAAAACTTGATTTGCCTTGCCCGACGAAAGCTGCAGCAATCCACCCACAAGTTGCACCTGCAGCAATACAAACAGTACTTACTGAAGAAAACCAACAGCTCTTCCCTCAGACAAGAGGACAAAAAAGACAGTGCCGGTGAAGCCTTTGTCAACATGTCCAAGAAGAAGAAAAATTCAATGTATATGTCAGAAACTTCCAGATCCGTGACCTTTGCAGAGTTTCCATCCAGATATCCAACGGCTGAAAGTTTACGCTGATGTCGTCGAAGTCAGGACAAATGGAATCAATCCTTGCCGGGATCACATTGGCAAAATAATACTTGGTCTCCGAGCAAAGTTGGCCCACTCTCTGCGCGTAGCGTGGCCTTCCTCTTTCATGTTCATTTCATAAGCCACGGCTGCATTGATCAAACACTACAGGTACATATGTGTGATCGTGCAAGGCAAAGGGAGTCCATCGTAGTTCCACATTTGAAATGCCTAGTCAGTTATTTGCTTCATTACTACTAGATACCCTGCATTGCAGAGACCTCTTCTACCATCAGTTCCACTCCGCTATCGGAGACAAGATGACCTCATTGCGAGGACCGCCAGATACAGACCGTGCTAGCTTGCTCAGCTTTTGCCCACGCTATGACTTTGTGATTTCCTCACCACTATCAAACCAAACGGAAGCCACAATGGCAACTACAAGCACCAGCGCCGTCCATTCCAAGGCGCCCAAACGAATCCTGCGCATGAATTTCCAAATTTTATGAATCCTCGCTGCAGGTCTCCGGGCAGGGTCACCCCATTTGATGTCCCATAGAGTTCCCTCTTCTTCATTCCAGTGCCAAACATTATCCTTCCAGGCACTGGTTGTGTAGCCACCATTGTCTGGTCCTCCATTGACAACCTTCCAATAAAAGATTTTCGCACCGGCCTTCTGTAGCGCTCCATAGAATCCAATTCGGCAGCTGGAATTGTCTTCCTTGTACTTTGTGCTTAGATACTTCTTCTGTTCTGTGGTGAGACGATCGTCAGCCTTGAGCTTTGCTCGGATGGCCTTGACGGGTATGGGCCCGCGGGCAGGGCCGGTTTCTTCCAAGACGTCTTGGATGCGGCTCATCCAAAAGGTGGGAAATGCCGCTGCTTCGTTGTAGGTGGGCCAAAATGTAACCTCCTGACTGCAGATTGGACATCCAGCCCGCGGACTACCCAAACCCCCAATACCATAACGCTTTCCATCTGCGTTTAATGCTTCGCCCGACCTACGAAGGCATTCACTGTGGACCAAATGCAAGCATGGAATGCCGGCAACCTCTCCATTCTTTGCAATTCCTTCTTCATCAAACAGATCCTCGAGGCAGACAATGCAGACTGTGTTCATTTCTGGGACGGATTGTGGTGCATGGTCGCTCATCTTCAGTTCTTCTCCAGCTTACATCCAAACTAAACAGTTTATCAATCAATTGATAAGTCACGAGGAGCCAGCTGCGTGGTGTATGTAGATCCTTTCAATGAGAACCGAAAGGTTGAGCTGGTTGTCATCAGGACAAGAAATGAATGACGCCGTGCTAAAACAATCAGTTGGTTGTTATCAACGCCAACTTTTGAGGAAACTTGCTTCCACCGTTCACCGTCTGGTAGCGGTACAGTACGCTGGTGCGCTGGTGTCGGTGTTCATGAAACCAAAGGGCCTTTTACTAAAGGACTGATAAGTAAGTGTTTCGCGTTTCAGTCATCTGCTGTAAAAGCACTCCATATGTCATCTCACGTCCTCTTGACACCACTGGGAAAATGCAAAATGCATCGGGATTTATGTCTTTTTGTATTTTTTCTCTTCGGGACAATCGCGGCTGAGGTTCGGGACAAATCTATCTAACAATCACTGAAGCCAAAGTGCCAGAGGTTTCCCTCCTGCGGAACTTCTTCCACCCTCATCAAAAACTAATCAGCACTTTCATACCACACTTCCTTGGTGCTGCTGCAAACACCTGGAGGCTTCCATCACACGCAAGTCGCCAGGAGACTAGCCAGTTTATTTAGTAAAAGAAGGAACCATGGTGCTTGTCAGCGTCCAACAGGGTGCCACCCTAACAATGCCAGACACGGTCCGCGCAGAAGATGCACATCCCAACTTGAATCGGTGTGCCGTCTCGTATGGTTCCTGTGACTTTGAGCAAAACAAGGTGCAAACTTTTGACGAATTCTTGGACAATTTGTCTGATGCTGATGATGGGAATGAGGATGATCTATCGTTCTCAAGTAGCGACGAAGAGGTCCCGCCCCCGCCTCCGCCTTTCAAAACACCTTCTTCTAGACAGGACGGCAGAACTGAGGTAACAAGCTGTAGCAGGATTCGTCTCCAGACCTTTCTTAAAAGCCCACCTCTCTCACAGTCGGCACGACGGCGGGTAACTTTCAAGCAAGAGCAAACTTCCCTCTTGTCGCCACCAAGCAAGTCTCCAGACTTTCGCAAAGCCTGGCGCCAAAAGTCTACACGAAGGGTATCTGCAAGGATGGGAAAGCCGCTGTCTCCACTTCCTTCCAAACGCAAGACAGCCAAGGAGCACTGGGCCATTCTAAGGGAGCATGTCTTGTCAGGTCGGTTCTTTCTGGACAAGGACTTCATGGACAGAACCTACCATGACTCCAACCAGGCCATAAAGGGACAAAGCTTGAGAGCTGAAATCGAAGGTGGGCTGGAATGGACCTGTGGGCAGTGCCTCTGTGCTATAGCCCTTTACCTGGGAACTGCAATCCTGTGCTTCAACTTCCTCATCCCCGAGACCAGGCATGAATGGACCATCATTGACAGCATGTACTTTGCCGTGGCAACCTTTACCACCATTGGCTTTGGAGATCTGACCCCACCTGATACCCATCTGGCAAGACTTTTGACTTGTGGTTTTGCTCTCTCTGGTGTAGCCTGTTTGGGGTTGGCAGTAGGAGTCCTAGGCCAGCATCTTGTAGACCTACAGTCCAAGGCCATGCACTATTGTGAACGAGATGTTATGACTCTCTTTGCCTCCATTCAGAATGACGAGGGTGAGTTGCAGCCCTGTGAAATACACCAGCACGAACTACAACGGGAGTCATCCTTCAAGCTTGCCACCAGCTGCGGGAAGCAGATGTGGCACCGTTTGGGTGGCCAATGGTTTTTACAACAGTACCAAGCAATGGAGTCTTTCCTGCACCCTCCAACTCCATACAGCTCATTTACTTGTGCCCCCTGCACAACCAATGCCTGCAAGCGACGCAAGGAAAGCTATGAAAAACGACTCAGCCAACGGGAACATTCACGCTTCTTTCAGAGGATCAATCTCAAGTTTGGTGTCTTTCTTGTCTTGCTGCTGGTATTGAGCTATTGGATTGGTCATGATGCTGGCTGGGGCTTTAGTCAAACTCTCTACTTTGCCATTACAACCTCATGCACGATAGGTTATGGTGATAAAGTCCCCACCAGCCAAGTCGGAAGACTTGGTGTAGTTGCCTTCATTCCCTTTGCCGTTGGAGCCATGGGATACTTCTTGCGGCAGCTTGCGGAACTGATAGTCCAAGCCAAACAGCAACGGCATATGGGCATGTTGTTTGGAACCATTATGGATGCAACAAATTGCCGGCGACAGCAGCGAGAGCTCACAGTGGTGGATTTGGAAGCCATGGATGCCGATGGAGATGGCAACGTTGACTGGAGTGAGTTTCTTGAGTTTATGCTGGTGGCCATGAAGAAGGTTGATGAAGATTTGCTCTGGGAGCTTCGCTATCAATTTGATAGTCTCGATGTCGACGATACTGGGGTCTTGTCCAAGCAAAACCTGATTTGCATGGCACGGCAAAAGTTGCGCCAGTCCTCCCACAAGATGCATTTGAGGCAGTACAAGCAGCAGCTGTTGAAGAAAACAAACAGCTCTTTGTCAGTGTTGCATGAGAGACGAGACTTCTCCAGTGTTGTCATTGATCTCATGACTAAGAACAAGAATGCGATGGATCAGTCTGCGTCTTCCTGGACCTAAAGGGACGAGAGGCAGCCTACTGGATTCGATTCAGCACGTGTCTGCTTGCATGCTTGCTGTCCACCAGTACAGTACCCGTACGGGTAGGTGCTGGCTAATATTAATAGCTACTCAGAGCTAGCCAGCTACCTTAGCTTGCTCTGGTAGCCAGCTTCATGTCGCATGCAGCACAACATGGTTCTAGTAGTGGCAATCCCGGCCCACAAACGGATCTGTCACAGGATCACAGAATGCATGTGTCATAGTTGATGCAGCTGTTGATGCCATGGGAAATCCCAAGCAAGAGCATCTGCACCGGTACAAACATCGCTGACATCTATCTTGCAGCCATGCCGTTGTCATGTACTCAGCTTCCTGTAGCAAGGAGCTAAATGTACTACTACGGCCCGATGGAAAGTCCAAAAGAACATCATTTTGTTCCGGTACACACTGAAACTAAAAACCTGCTAACCTGCTAACCTGGTGAACCCGGACACCCGGACACACGATCGATCGATTGGCAGCTGCAGTTCCGACCATGTACCGACGTACTGGAGCTGTACGGTATCGGTGAAGGCACATGTATTACACTTGGTACCTGTACCGGATGGATGGTCCGCGGATGGAACGATTTAAATCTCTGTATCCCGCTGGGAAGTCTACAAGCACGCATCTCTGCTAACAAACTAGTTAGGTTAAATCTTTCTTGTCACGAGACAACTTCGAATGCCGGGAAATGAGACGCATGCGTGACTGGATGTCAAAACGCGATCACTTTTTGAAAGCCGTCTTGCACCCAACCTTTGTTGAAGAAAAAGCACAGAAGTGGCTCCCCTCTCTTCACATCCCTCAATTGGTTACTACTTCGGAGTAATAGTCTAGTATTCGATAATACTAAAAGAGACAGACCAAGCAACAATGGACGCCATTGATATGATGTCGGAGGACTTTGCGTCCTCACCGAAACGTACCGAAGATATCACGGAGGGTATGAGCGATGACTCCGAGGAAGAAGCCCGAATTCATCGAAAAAGCAAAAGGAACGTATTCCTCGTGTCGGTCTTCCTGGCGATTTTGACGCTTGCCCTTGTCGTTGTGTTGGCAGTGGTGCTCACCAAAGACGAAAACAAAGCAACGGCTTCTTCCATGCAGTCGAGCACCGTCCACCCGATTCCGCAGACATCAGCTCCAGTTAATAATAACCTGCCAACAACAACAACAACATCTCCCAACCAATCATCTTCGGGGAATTTGGATCTTTTAATGCAGAATCTCCCAGCCTTCACATTGGAGCTCCTCAACGATGAATCCTCCCCTCAATCCAAAGCCAAGAACTGGCTAATCAATCACCCGGACTTGCCCACCATGAGTGAATCGAGAAAGATGCAGCTCTTTGGTCTTGCTTCGTTCTACCACGCCATGCACGGACCCACCTGGCCAGCCAAGTTCCAAGACACCTGGATGCGGCATGATAAGCACGAGTGTGACTGGCATTTTGAAAAGGTCGATTGCTATGTGGAAGCCGAAGCTGATGCCGAGCAACACTGCAATGACATCGCCGCCTGCAATGACAACCGAGAAATCATTGCCATTTCCTTGCGTGGGTTGGGCCTGACTGATCACTTTCATTCCATCCATGTGCCCGCGGAGGTCTACCATTGCTTGCCATCTATGGAACGATTCTCACTTATTGGAAACTCCATTAATGCCACCATTGAACAGTTCTTGCCGGATGACATTTTCCGACTCCCCTATCTTATTGAGCTCAACTTGCGAAACAACTATTTAGTGGGAAACATTCCCACTCAACTTGGTTGGATGAGCAACCTTCAATTTTTCTCATTGGCAGGCAATTGGTTGTCCGGCAGCCTGCCCACGGAAATGGGGCAAATGGCCAGTGCGAAGGAAGTGTACTTGTGGCACAACCGCTTGTCGGGAAGTATCCCATCCGAGTTTGGGTTACTCACCAACATGGAGGACATGGAGCTTTTGGGCAATGTGCTCACGGGAAAGATCCCCACTGAGCTCACACGAATGACCAATGCCCAAATGCTCCACATGCAAATGAATCTATTCACAGGACACATCCCAAGTGAATTTGGAACCATGCCCCGCTTGACTTCCTTGTCGCTCCGACAAAATTCCCTCACCGGAACCATTCCATCCCAGCTGGCGGGTCTCTCCGGGCTGAAGGTGCTTCGGTTGGAACACAACGACTTGACCGGAAGTATTCCCGAAGAATTCAACGCCTTGGCTGCCGACTTGGTTCGAATCACGATGAATGGCAATCGATTGATCGGAATGGTCCCGGAAGAATTGTGCTCGCTGGGAGTTTACGATCCCGTCAATCGAACCGGTTTGGCCATTGATTTTTTCGGAACGGAGCATACGGTTTGTGGCTGCAATTGGTGCCCTTGTTACGATCATTTGGAAATATTCATGCAGAGTCTTCCAAGCTTCACCTTGGAGCTCCTCAACGATGAGTCCTCACCTCAGCACAAAGCCAGAATCTGGCTTTCCAATCACCCAGACTTGCCCACCATGAGTGAATCAAGAAAGATGCAGCTCTTTGGTCTTGCTACATTCTACCACGCCATGCAAGGACCCACCTGGCCAGCCATGTTCCAAGACACATGGATGCGGCATGATAAGCATGAGTGCGACTGGTTTTTTGAAAAGCGTGATTGCTACGTGGAAGAAGAAGATGTCGATGCCGAGCAACACTGCAACACCCTTACCTCCTGCAATGACAACCGAGAAATCACTGCCATTTCCTTACGTGGATTGGGCCTGACTGATCACTTTCATTCCCTCCACGTTCCTCCCGAAGTGCACCATTGCTTGCCCTCTCTGGAAAGGTTCTCGCTGATTGGAAATTCCATCAATGCCACCATGCAACAGTTGTTGCCCGATGAAATCTTTAGACTCCCTTATCTCATTGAGCTCAACTTGCGAAGCAACTACTTGGTCGGAAACATTCCCAGTCAACTCGGTTGGATGAGCCATCTCCAATATTTGGCTTTGGGGGGTAATTGGTTGTCCGGCCACATGCCCACGGAAATGGGACAAATGGCTAGTGCCAAGGAAGTGTACTTGTGGCACAACCGCTTGTCGGGGAGTATCCCCACCGAGTTTGGGCTGCTCACCAGCATGGAGGACATGGAGCTTTTGGGCAATGTGTTCACGGGAAAGATCCCCACCGAGCTCACACAAATGACCAACACCCAAACACTCCACATGCAAATGAATAAGTTCTCGGGACACATCCCAAGTGAATTTGGAACCATGCCCCGCTTGACCTCCTTGTCGCTCCGACAAAATATCCTCACTGGAACCATTCCGTCCCAGCTGGCCGATCTCTCTGGGCTGCAGGTGCTTCGGTTGGAAAACAACGATTTGACTGGGCGTATTCCCCAAGAATTCAACGCCTTGGCTTCACACTTGGTGCGAATCACCATGAATGGCAATCGATTGTCCGGAATGGTCCCCGAAGAATTGTGCTCGCTGGGAGCTTATGATTCCGTCAATCGCACTGGTTTAGGCATTGATATGTATGGAACGGAGCATACGGTTTGTGGCTGCAATTGGTGCCCTTGTGATGTGGCGGCCAACACGTCTCATTTGCGAGGAAGGAATCTGGCAGCCGGTCCTTAAAAGTTGAGGTTGGCCTGGATGGTGCATCAGTTACGATGGTTAGTTTGTTGGATCTTCATATTCCGCTGCTCAAATAGTTTGCCGGTCTCCAGCTCCTTGCCACGAAGGGCAAAGACTTGGCAGCATGCATGTCTAAAGAAGGAAAGAATAGTAGTCTGCATTTTTACATTTCATGAATCGTCTTCGTATGCGTTCAGGGGCTGTTTCCTCTTTTCTTTTGAGGGGACGATGACGACCGGTACCGATTCACACCAAGGTGCATGTTCTACTGGACCTTTGGCTCTACGTTTAGGTTGTCTTGGTCGCGCGTCTGGTTTGTCTCTGCTTCTTTTCTCATCCTTGTTGTCTGTTCACACTCTCCCACCAGCTGCTTGCTTCCTTGGCGTTTTCCTCGCCGTTGGAAGGAGAAACGAAAGCCGAAGAAGTCGAGGGCTGCGATGAGGACGAAGCAGACAAGGAGGAGAGTGTCGTCCATGCGATGATGACACAAAGTGGAGGGGATCCACGCAATGTAACCTTGCGGCGTGGCGGGTGACGTCAAAGAAGTGATATGGGCTGGACGGATGCATGGTTTTGGCGTCCTCGTTCGATTCGAGCAAGTGGATTTGTGGCTCGGGTTCGTGTGTGTTCGGGGAGGGTGGTAAGCCTAGTGGTGGCTGTTGTGTATCGATCGATTTATGAGCTTTGGCCGGCAAGATACAATGCACTACATACATGTTTCCCGGGCAATGCAATTGCCAAAGACTCGATCTGAAGCGGCACGTCCCCAGCCAGGCATCGACCCCCAAAACAGCCAGATTCCAATGCTACCAGGCCGGCAGAGCGAGGCATCAGAGGAGCCAGTGCGACGGAAGGCCACGGCATTGCACAACCACCAAACGCAAAGAAGTGGAGCAGGATACCCTTGCCATTTTGGTTCTCATTGCTGCCTTTGCTTGGCAACTCAACTATCTTGTTCGCTCTGTGAGAGAGACGTTGCTGTATTTGATTCAAAAGGGAGGTGTTGCTCTAAAACTACCTGTAGTTGCTTGCTAGCTGGCTACTACCGCACCGGTCTATAGAGCGGAACCGTTCAGTCGAGTCGAGTCGAAGAGTCGAGTCCTCAGTCATGGGAACGGGATCTGACAACGAAAGGAAAAGGCACTGTTGGGGTCCAATGGAAGCGCTGCACATCGTCCCGGACCACAAGTTGAAGGCTTGGAGATAACCAGACAGGAGTCGAGTCTGAGTGTGTACTGATGCAGGGATAGTACCTAGTAGCTAGCTAGGAGAGAACCAGGATAGCTGGCACTGCCCCCTTCCTGCGTACCAGGTAGGTTGTTTCACTGCCAGTAATCCAAGCTGCTGACTGATGACTTGCAAGCATTGTTTGGCAGTAGCATGCACTATCTAGTAGGACCATTGCGGGTGCTGCCAAACTGCAGCGCAGAAATATGAAAGTATTTTCATGTATAATGTACAGACTAAAATGATGTATGACGCTCCCAGGTCAAACCAAATGATCTCTACCTAACATCAAGTCACAATGCAGGAGTCCAAAGGGGTATCCTTCCTTGCTGTCTGATGTCCTTTGGCTCCTACTTTGTAAGGCGTGTTTGAGCTGTGAGTGACTAATGTAACATGTGTGGTTCCCCATTCATGCTCTGACCAGAGGAGGCATACATTTGTGATGACTGAGAAGCGTCTTGGTGAGACTGTTCTTGTGAGTGATGGTACTGCTGCGGGTGATAGTACTGCTGTGATTGACTTTGCTGTGCTTGTGCTTGTGGCTGTTGCTGTGGTGCATGATCTACTTGTTGCCCCTGGTATTGTACAGTCTGGTGGTATCCTTGTGGATGTCCTTGTTGCACTTGATAGTTATGTCCACTGTTGTGCTGATGTATTGTGTGGGCATGTCCTGTTGTATTTTGTACATCAGAGTGGTGATAGGTTTGTGGTTGTGTGTGCTGATGCTGGCTCTCAGGTTTGTGTTGTACAGGGTGGGAGGTGTGCTGGGTTTGAGCAGGTTGGTGCTGCACTTGCTGGTGCCCATGGGGCTGAGCTTGGCTCTGTGCCCCAGGATGTTGAGGCTGCATGTGTGAGTGATGGCTATGAGAACCATGCTGTGTCTGTGGAGCTTGCCCTGGCTGTTGTGCCCCATGAGGGGTCTGACTTGGAATCTGATGGTGGTGAGAACCACCTTGTGGCTGGTGTGCTTCCTGTCTCCTCTGTTCTTGTTGCTGAACATTCTTCAAGGCTTCTTGTCCGTGGTGGGTTGACTGGGTTTGTCTTGTGTGGACCTGTGGAGCCGAGATCGGCGCATGGTGTTGACTACTTTGTGGATACTTTGAAGGAGACTGTGGTTCTTGCGTGTGAGTTGCCGGTGCCTGATGGTGAGGCATTGGGGCTTGTGGAGCTGGGGCTTGATGTAGCGTCGGGGCTTGCTGATGAGGCAGAGGTGCTGGTACCGGTGCCTCCGGTTGCGTAGGGACGGGTGCCTGCGATTGTGGCTGGTGTGGAACCGCTGGCTGCTTCTGAGCCTGCGGTTGCGGCATGGGAGGCGCCCATATCATAATGGTAGGCTGTGGAGCAGCTGCCATCGTCTCACTTTTCGAAGCCCCGGGAGCCATGACGGCTTGGGTTGTCGTAGCAACCGGTACAGCTGGGGCACCAATCGCAGTGCCAAGGGAATTCACCGAAGCGATAGGGTTGCTCACTGCAGAGAACACTGGAGTCGCAGTCGGCGTACTCGCAGTGGCTGCAGCAGTTGTGCTGGTGGTCCCGTGCTGCATTTGCTGCTGGAGATGCATCTGCTGGATCTGGAACTGTTGCATCTGTTGCATCATGGCCATTTGCTGCTGCTGCATCATCAGTGCTGTATTCGCATCCATCGGTGCCGCAGTAGTCCCAGGTGTGGAGGGAGCCACAGGATTCGACATTCCAAAAGGTATCATCCCTGGCATCCCTGGGAAGTAGCCGACCATGGGCATGGTAGGCATCCCTCCAGGCAGTCCGCCGGGCATCATTGGGAAGATGTTCTGAGTTGCCGCCTGTCCTCCTGGAAACATCAGTTGTGCGAACTTGGCAGGGTTGGCCCCGCTATTACTGCACATCTGAAGGCACTGATGGGCGTCATCTCGGAGAAACTTGGGGTGGAAGTAGCTTCCCATCTCGGGTCCCCGGGTCACACGTGTGAAGCCCCATCGATTCAGCTGCAACAAAGGAGGGACGGATGCGTAAGTTGAAGCAACAAGGACGTCCAGGGATCCATACAGGCCTTCTGGGGAATTACCTTTCGAGTGAAGGATGTATACTTGCACGCCTTGAAGTACCTAGGGAGTACCTCTTCTGAGAAAGACTTTTTCTTGTAGATGATGAAGGCTTTCCCGTGCGGCAACCAAGTAATGGCATCCTTGCTGGCCTCATCACTAAGCATTTCCATAAGCTGTTCAAGAGAGAGGTACAAGATCAGACAAGTCGTTTCGTGCTAGGAGGCTAATATGGCCTCGCCTAATTTTACGGGAGTCACATGGCTACTTACCCTTTGTGGAAAAGTTTTCTGAGGTTCATCATTGAGATCCTCCCCGGCTTCATCCTTGACATCCAGATTGTTGTTTTCACTAGAATCATTGTTTTCTGGGGTCACTGTGGAGCTATCATCGACTTCGTTTCCACCTTTATCGGTCGTGGTTTCGGTACTGTTGCTAGTGGTCACGTGGGTAGATGAAGCAGGTACCGCCACAGCCCCGGTTCCACCCAGTGCTGGCTGCTTCTGATCTCCATTGGCGGTTACCGTAACATCAGTCCCCATTGGTGTCGTAGCCCCACTATCAGCAGCCATCATTCTGCTTTCATGAGTTTTCAAAAGAGATTGATGGACAAGATGCGTAATGATGGGAGATGGTGCCATGATGCCAACCAACATTCCGTGTGGTATAACGAGCACTCATTTTTGAGTGTTCTGTCAAAGCGATGCTTAAAAAGTGATGAGCAAAGGATGATGTAAGCATTGACTTGGACGGCGCGCTGAGCAATTTCGGATCGTAAACCTTAACCCAAAAGAGTACAAATTTAGCTACGAAGCTTCCTTTGAATTTAAGAAACAGCCACCTATGCAACACACTTGACACACAAGAGCAACACTGATTTAGGTCTGCTACCTCACATAGCTAGCGCTACAGCCGCCTATTGTTCTTTATAGCAGCACTCGGCTTAGCCTTGGCTGTTGCCATTATAACAGGCAAGCTATGGTGGTTGTATCTCAAGGTGTCATTGATACAAGCAGAGTTTGTAATACGAGACAGCTTTTTAATTAGCGAAGCAAGGAGCTAAATAAGATCCAGCTCAGTGCCTGGGAAGATGAGTTGGTCCTGTCAAGCCAATGCACGCATGTGTGCAAGATAGGATCCTGCCTCGCAGACCCCACGTTCTTTGGTTTGGAACACTCTTGTCAAAGCAAGAAATCTCTGTGCCCCTGATCCAGTCCGATTCCACTCCTAGCAGTAGACCAGCACCTGATCCGTTCAAGCCCAAAGGGCTCCAGTTCCACTTTCTAAAGAAGGTTGGCTGAACTTGATGGCTGTCTCCTCGTGCCGGTATTGAGCATTGCAAACAGCCAATCAATTTATATCTTATATTCAAGGAAAGACTGGGAAGTTGTCTATGACGCGACCATGACGTATCGCATCGACAAACTTAGCTTATCGCTGGAGGATTTTACGAGCTTTCACAGGCGTGTGACAGGTCACAGACCTGTCACACTTCGCCTGCTACGACTTCCTGACATCAGCAATCGCAATCAGGAAGGGCGGGGGTCGAATTCATTTTGCTTCATCCGCACGTGTACCGGTACTCCACAAACTTGCGATCTTGTGAAAGACAGCTGAGATTAGGAAAGCACCTGTCCTTGTTGCAGTTACAGCTAGCTAGCTAGAGTATGGTTAGCAAGATAGAGATATCTACATTCTAGGAAGTTGTAGGAGGCTACAGTAGGTTTTCGGCTACAGCTCCGTCTCGGTAGGAGCAAAGGTCGCTCAAGCAGGTAGTTTCTTGCAACCATGCCATTCCTGCAAAAGTCACCCCTTCAGACCATCTTATGTTCCCCCGTTGGGATTGGTCGTAGCAGTGTTCCCGCTAACCGGAGGCTGCTGTGGTTGCTGTACTTGCTGTTGTACTGGTACCTGCTGTTGAGGTGGCGGCATGGGCGGTGGGAGAGGTGCGTTTCCCATGAGGGCTTGACCGATAGTCGCAATGGCGGCTATTTGTTGCTGATTCAATTGTGGGTGTTGTTGTTGTTGTTGTTGTTGTTGCTGTGGTTGCATCTGAGGAGGAGCCATCATGGGTTGCTGCGCCATCGCTGGCATGGGTGCCGGGGGAGCAGGTGCTGCGGGAGCGGGAGGTAGTTGCTGCTGTACTTGAGGAGATTGTGGTGGCGGTGGCGGGGCAACAGGTGCGGGCTGTGGAGCCATTTGTGGCTGCTGCATTTGAGGCTGATGTGGTACCATTTGTGGCGGTGGCTGCTGCTGCTGCTGCTGAGGAGCTGGCATTGGTTGCTGTTGTGCCGGCATTGGTTGCAGTGCCGGAGCTGGCATGGGTGCCTGTTGTTGTGGTGGAGGTTGCTGCTGTTGCGGGGCTGGCGCAGGCATGGGCTGGCCGGGAGCAGGAGCTTGAGGTGCTGGTGCAGGCATGGGCTGACCAGGTAGAGGAGCTGCCTGGGGTTGCATTTGCATATGCGGCTGCCCGGGGTATGCTGGCATGGGTTGCATCTGTCCCGGAGGCGGTAGTGGCATTTGTCCTGGCTGCATCGGTTGCTGCATAAAGCCCTGGAAATGCGGTTGTTGGACAAAGAACTGAGCCTGCATTGGCGCCATGTTCATTTGCATGGGATTCATCGGCGCCATGTTCATGGGAGCGCCATTGTATGGAGCCGGTGGACCGGGATGTCCTGGTTGAGGGCTCATTTGCATCATTCCTTGATTGGCCATGAGCATGGCCAGGTATGGATTTGCCGCCATGGCAGGGTTGGGTGCTCCCGGAGGTGGCTGAGGTTGATTTGGATTGGGTGGCATAGCATGGGGCATCTGTTGTTGCTGCTGCGGTGGCATTCCAGGGTGAGGAGCTTGCACTTGCATTCCCGGGTGAGGAGCTGGCATTGGCTGCTGTCCAGGAGGTGGCGGAGCTCCCGGAGGCATGGGCGGCCCAGAAGTCGGTGGTGCGCCGGCCATGGGTGGTGGAGCCCCGGGGGCTCCCCCAAACCCTGCCAAAGCCATCAACTGTTGTTGTTGCTTTTGTTGTTGCAACAAAAGGTTCTGTCGCTGCTCTTCGAGTTGCCGTAGTCTCATGTAGTTTCCTTCGTCCCCCGGTATGGGTACCATCCCATGCGGCGCCATTCCCGGTCCCATGGGTTGCCCTGGCTGAGGCATGGCCAATCCCAGAGCCACTGGATTCATTGGCTGCAACTGCTGAGCCGACTTGGAGCTGATACAACTCATCTGCATACATAGCCGCAGATTATTCTTTTGGAATAGCGGATGGTAATAGGCGCCGGTTTCTGGTCCTCGTGTGACGCGGGTGAAGTTCCTATTGACATATATGATGGAGGGTAGTGAGCCAATGGAGTGTTTTCATGCGCCCCGAAAGACCAACACCAAACACTTACCATCGGTTGAGCTTCCTGGTAAAACTGGTGAACTTGGACTTTTTATTGAAAAACTGAGGTATCCAATCGATAGTTTGTTGGTTGGTGAGTTGGGCAAACTATGGAACTAAAAGCACAGCAGTCTCTTCTCAATCAGCTAGCTAGCAAATAGATGACCATACCTTTGGCATGATTTCATTGGCAAAGCGCTTCTTCTGAAGGATGACGAACCCACGACCTTGGAGTACCATACCGTAGAAAGAAAGGCGCAGCGATAAACCCACATCAGACGGGCCGGGGTAGCACCGCACACAACTATTGTACTTTACTCACCATGAGGGAGCCAAGTGATTATGTCTGAAAGCTTATCGTTGGTGAGGATTTCCATCATCTGATCCAGGCACACAGAACAGACAAGGTTGAGTTAAGTCTCGAATCAATCCCATCAGATCATCCCCAGATCAGACTGCACCAGACTACACTGCCACCATAATATCTAATAGAAGCACACCATCACTTACCCGTTGCGGAAAGGTCATTGGTACGTCTTCGTCTCCACCCTTGTCCGAGTCATCGTCGTCATCTCCGCCTCCACCGCTGGTAGCGGGCTGCGGAGGATTGGGATCGACGTTACCAGACCCTGGCATGTCGGCGGGTTGCATATTATTGGGTTCCATAGTCTTACGTGCAGTGCGGTGTGCCTCCAAACCAAACTCTTGTTGAAGTGGATTTGCTTGGATGTTGGATCAGCGAGGACTAGCTAGCTAGTAGTAGTACAGCCAAAGAGCACCAAGAGGACAACAACACTGCACTTCACCGCAACAATACCGGTACTATTGGTAGCCGCCGTCAAGAACAAAAGAGGGCAAAGAGAATGATATTGTGAGAGCAGACAAGCCAAGCTAATAGCAGACTTTGAAAACTTGAAGGCTAATGGTGTGACATCCAACTGTGACAAATAATGGACGAGCTTGGCTGTGGTGCTCATGTCCTACCTTCGCTTGATGATTGCTATGCGACAGACAGCGGTCAGAGGCTTCTCCCTCCTTTTGTGTGGTGTGGTTCATAAACTGCGCGCTTCCTTGGCTGAAACATTTTTGAAGAATCTGTACCAGCCGGTACCATTTCCACGTACCGTACTAGTTTTCCGTAGGTCTTCAGCGTAAACAAATTGATGGATGTCCATTGCCTGGGTAATCTTTCGAATTCTGCCCTCTTATTTAGATTCTATTGTCAGTTTTGTAGGAGGAGACTAAAAGTTGCTTGGCCTGCCTACCAGTATCATATTGCTTGGTTTTGCTGACAGTGTGGCTGTACCTATAGGGTGTAGCATCTATTCCTTTCCATCTCTGCAGCAATCAACAGATTTGATCACTGTCATGGATTGGTATGGTAGTTCTCATCTCTCGATTACTGGACGGTATCAAGGTTTCTCACGAGGGGTGGCTCAATCTCTGACTTGATTCGATTCCAACAGGTCCCAGTACCCGGACACTGGAAAGAAGAGTGGGGTGGTGCTGGACAGCAGGAGCCTAGCCTTCCTGCAATTCTCCAACCTGCTGCTCCATTTTGCACACGCTCCTGTTGGAGCCAGATGTACATGTAGGGTAGAATAGTATCTTAACACAAGGGCTTCTATGGTTCCGTAAAAAGGAAATCTTTGCGAATGTGACAGGCCAGAACGTGTCGTATTTATTGGCGGTTAAACGGTGGTTATGCAATCTTGGTAAGACTCATCACTCGACTGGACTCAAATCCAAGAGCGTGGATAATAGTCCACGCTTCGTGGAACACAACTCCACACATCGTTCAGGTTGATTTCGGCGGAGGAAACCGCCATGGATACTGGAAATTCCTTGCTTTGATTTGGTTATGGAATGAGTGGAATGCGCGGGCTTTGGAATGGTCGGCCCTTTGCGAGCTCTACGTTCTGCCAAGCAAGGGCAAGGGGTCCACAGTGATCACACAAGTCTTGTTGACAGCGGTTTTGTTTGTTGCCAAAGTATCGCACGAAAGAAGATGATTTGCCAATCGCCAAGTAACTTCTGAAAGTACACGCATCATAGAGTTCTAAAGGTAGATAGAAGAGTCAAGTCGCTTCGCGTCGGTACATTCGTCACGGTCACTCTGCGTTGTTATTATTGTGTTGCATTCCACCAATCAATCACCAATCTCACCAAATCAACACCTAACGAAACAGTATTACTTTTATGATAGACTAATATGTAGTTTAAAAGTTTGAAATAATGCATACACATATCTTTGATTGAGGTCCCAAAAAACCGCCCGCCTAGTAATAAGACTGGCGTCAATCATGCTTTGCTTACACCAAACGACGTCCTCTGTTTTCTTGCTCATCCATATCCTCGTCCTGGCTTTGACACTCGCACTCTTGTGACCCTTCTTCCTCCTCATTCTCTTCTTCCTCCTCTTGCTCGCAACCCGCGCCGTCGTCATCGCCTTCTTCGCATTCTTCTTCTTCTTGGTCGCGACTGTCTTCGCAAACACACTCTTCTTCTTCTGCTTCATATCCTCCCCGTAGCTCAAGTTCGATCTGTTCTTTTGCATTGGTGAAGGAAGTAGGGATTTCTCCATTGAGAGTAACTCGTCTTGCCACAAGTCGCAAGTAGTCGGACTCTTGGATGGTAGGAAAGATACCGGTCCAATCATCTGGCAATTCGGGCAGGTAACGAGCAGTTTTGAAGAAGTCCTTGATCTGTGATTGCTGTGTCGGTCGTCGCGGCAAGTGTCCATAGACGGAAGCATAAATGACGTTGGCGAACAGATAGGATCCATAAGGCGAGGCATAAGGCATGGTTTCATTCAGGAAGAGCTTGGACCACAAGCTATGGTTCTCTTCCCACACGGTAAGGTATGCCAAACCGATGGGGACAACCTTGGGCTCTTGGTAGCTGGGCAAGTTATACTTGAGTGCCATTAGGTACTCTTCGACACCATAGTAGATCATGGCTTGCATGTATGGAATGGACTCGCCATAGTCGGTTTCGTTGCTTCCTGCTTCCATAGGGTAGGCATGAGTGTCAACGAGTAGTGGCTTGGCTCGGGAATCTTTGATCATGGGCGCATACGCATACTTCAAAGCATCGACAGTGTCCTCTCTTGCATCAGCGTCAGCCATACGAGCTGTTTGGTCGTTCAAGATGACATAGTCAAAGACGCTTGGATTCTTCAAGTTCCAATCGTTCAAGTACAAGATATAGTTTTCGTCTTCGAAACAAGGGTTCATGCCTTCTTCGTAGTAGTATGCTCCGTTGTAGTTCATGTAGGTCAAATCGTTATCGTACCCTTCCAGCAGTTGGAAGACACTGCAAGAACCGTAGTCATGGACACCTTCGCCGTCGTAGTCTTCGTTCCATTCGGTATTGAACTTGTATGTGATAGCGTTATCTGTGTCCCAGTACTCGTACATGCCGTTTCCTGCTCGGAGAAGTCTTCCCAGCGATGCTCCTGGGTTGACACAGGAGCCTTGATGCACTCGCCCACCACTGATCTTATTCACGAGACGGGGGACATCATTGACGAAAAAGTACGAGTTACCGATGAAAGCCACGCTCTTTTCTTCGGTCCAGTCGACAAAGGTTTCTTCTTGCCAATCAAAGAGTTGCTCTCCGAGCATGGTGTTTTCCAGTTCCAATGCCAAGCCGGTGAGAGCTGCGGCTGCCACGGCACCCACCGCCAAGTACTTGACCCAGAGGGGAATGGCAGCAAAAATAGCCGTAAAGCCGACTCGAGGAACGTTTCCGGGCAGTAACAAGTCGGGGTGATCTCGTCGGTACTTTCGTGCCGTGACAGGAACGTCATCCAGGTTCTTGTCTTTGTTGTTCCTGGGAGCATGTATCGTGTCATAGGCAGATGCCAATCCATCGACGACCTTGTTGGGGAGTGTGCTTACCACGGCTGTCTTGACAGCCAAGGTAGCTTTTTGGAAGTTTCGTCGGAGGTAACCGACATTCTCTTTCTTTTTGACACTTTGATGGGTGTTGGCCTTGATCTCCAGCGGAGGCTTGCCCTTGAGACCCTTGGCCCCTTCCAGTTCACGCTCTATTGAAGCTCCAATGGTACTGAGGGAAATGGCCGAAATGACGGCGGTGCTGTGGGAGTCGTCCTGCGATGTTGTTGGCACGTCGACGAATGGTAAGTAGTCAGTTCCACCAAGTTCACTGTTACCCTGCTTGTTGGCCTTTGCGTCTTTTCCATCATCGTTGACATCGTAGTTCTTCTTCAAGTGCTTGGGTAGAATCATCTCGCGCTCTCCGCTAGTAACGCGTTTTGCCGGGATGTTGTAGTCCAGCTCAGAAGTTACGGGTGGTACAGGAGTATCAGCAGCAGCAGCAGCAGCAGCTTCAGGGTTTGTAGGGGGTGGATTGGCGTCGGCTGGTGGAGCCGTGGCAGTTCCAGGGGGGTCTTGTTGGGGTGCAGCTTCTGCGGGCGGTGCTTCCTCTGCTGCTGGTGCTGCTGGTGCTGCTGGCTCATCATCCTTGCCAACAGAGTTAACCATCTGAATCAGAGGTTGCTTCTTCTTATCGCTTCTGTTGCGTCCAAACCACCTCATCTTTGCTGAATGGTTTGCTACAGAGGGGCAAGATAACTAATAAATGACACAGCTACAGCTTGGGTAGCTAGTAGTAGATGTTCTCTGTATGTCTTACACTCAGTCCAGACCGAAACACAACACAAGAGAATAGAAGTTCTGTTGCGTGCGTTCAATGACCTGATGATATACCCTGCACGGACGAAACAAACAAGCTCGAGCTGACGAGGGATTGGCGGCGTCTCGGTCCAAAGGGCGATGGACAATGGCGATAGAGTTGGTGGGTTGTGGAATTGTGATACAGCGTACTCTAATGGAGGTGCAGCTCGCTGGAAGAAGTTGCATCGAACAATTTAATTAATGGTATTTGTGGGATTTAGAGATGTCGACTCGCAGATTGGATTCGTGGCTACTAACATTCGATACAACGCAGGACGTACTTACGAGATTCGGCGAGATACAACTTATATTCATCTTGAGGGATGAAGCTTTTGAATTGAACTGGCGCACTCGCAGGGGCTCGCAACCCCATGTTTGTGAGTTGCAGGAGTCTTAGTTACTGTATGCCTGCGGGGCGAAGCAGCTGATGGCAGCAGTGTCTCACATTATCTCTCAAAAACCGAACTTGGGTTTGCTTCTTTGTCACATCTTTCGCGAACACGAAGTTTGACACAATCACGAAGCCAAAGGCAACGGTACGGTACCGGTGGCAGAACGGGGTCCTCCTTGGTTTTGCTTTGTTTTCATCAGTGATTACTATGCTCTCTACGATACATCCACTGCAGCCACAGTTACTGTAGGGGTACTGCTATCTATCAATTTGACCATACTATTTTAACTGTACCTTTCGAAACATGCAGGTACTCTAGCTAGCTTTAGAAGCAGGAATATCGGCCACTGTTCAACTTTCCAAACTTATGGACACCTTTTTTTAAAAAATTAGTCCGTCTCCCAAGTTTCGGTGGATATGCCGCAATGCTCCAAGCAAGCCAGCAGCTGTTACTAGCTACTAGGCTAGTGCACTCCCCCCCGCTTCTTGTGATGGAGTCCTTCATGAGCCGTCCCATGCTGCTGTCGATTGAAACTTTCTCGTTCAATCCTCAATGCAGTGGCTCGAGGACTAGTGGACTTTCGAACTGTGGTGGTGACTCTTTGTGGTTTGCAAAGAAAGGCTCCCATGATATTATAAATGTTCGAGGTGATTTGGGTATCGCTGTAGGGATGTATATATATGCTTCAGCAATGATACCGGTATGAGTGATCTTCTTGCTTCGTTGCCTTTGGAATCCTGAAACGTCTCGTTGGATGGAGAGAGTCGAGTCGAGTCTATAGTAGTCGGAGGGATTTTGAATGTTCTATTTATGCTCCTCTCTGCCTGAATATATGCTGTGGTTGGTTGCTTGTTTTTTTCTGCCTGCTTCTGGGGATGCGTTGCCTGCCGTATGAAACCGGTTTCTTCTTTGGTTCTTCTGTTGCCTTTTTTGTGGTTGTTGTTGAAAAATGTAATTCAATTCACACAAAAGAACTTGAGAGGGTTCCCCACTCTTCCGTTTTGCTCTTGTCGGAGTGAGAGCTTCGGAGTGCCAAAATCGGCGTTCGCTTCCGCATTATTTAAAATCCTCATCTCTAATGAGGTACACCGCGCAATTTCTCACATCAACACCCCAACCAACACCACAACCAACACCAGGCGTCTTGGGTATGTTAGTTAGTATCGCAGGAAACTCCCTAGCTAACTCACACTCTTGCCTTCTAGCTAGTGCCGTGTGGTGGGCATCCTGTTGTTAGGGCGGCTGAGGAGCGATTGAATAGATATCATTCCGTTGGGATTTGCGAACGGAGGCCGATGTGCAGTACGATGTAGACATGGGATGACACAAAAGAATAAGCTAAAAATTAAAAGGGGATTCTACGTCTACCTCGTTCTAGTGAGTCCCGGGAGGTTCACCTCGTGATTGCCAACCACCAGCTGGTTTTGGCTCCTCTCGCACTCCCTCTTGAACCGAACGGGGTAGCAAATTTTGTACCGTAGTCCTCTTTGCTGCACAACGATGTCAAACTCTAAACAAACACAAACATGCAATGTAGTGGTAGTGGCTCCATCTCTTGTATTTTCGTAGATCAACCTCGTCCTCGTTTAATTCTCGCTCTCGTGCTCGTCCTCGTCTTCGTCCTGTTCCTCTTCTTCAGTCATTGTCAGTGTCAACTTCAATGAATGGCCGCTCAGGGTCGTTCCATTCATAATCATTCTCCGAGGCGGCGTATCACGTCCCGTCCTCCTGGTAGAGCACCTTGCGCTGTTCATCAATGGTGAGACCCCAAAGTTTAACTCCCGTGCGCATGAAATGCTGGAGACAAGTTCGACGTTTCGTGACAGAAGGGATACGAGTCTTGTACACAGTGTCTTTCATGAAAGCCACTAGCTTGGAAATGAGCGCGGAGCGACCTCCAATTTTGTTCTCGATGTCGAGTCCGCTCAGACCACGATCTTCGACCTGGTGGTTTGTAAGGAAGTCCGTGAACCAACGCTTTCCGACCATCTCGACTGTGAGGTTGCAACTGCTATCTTGAGCTGGACGGCATCGAACTAAAACAACAGGCTTGTCGGTATCGAGCTTCGAGCTGTCATTCCCGGCAGGCTTGCTTTCTTGTTTGATCGCTACGGCAGTTCCAGCTCTAGTTGTCTTAGGGACCTTCTTGGAAGTGGCGGCGACGGCTTCCACGACGCTGGTTTAGGAGACCGAGTCGTCGTTGGTGGATGCTGCTGAAGTATCTGCGACTGCAGCAGCTGAATTGGCGACATGAGTGAACAGACCAGGCATGGCTGGTTGGCATGGTCGAGGAGCATGTTGACGGCAGGGTCTTTTAGCAACGTTCCCACGTCAACATTGTCAGCAGGGTCGGCCCTTGCAACAGGGGTAACCGCGGTTGGCTTCAAGGTAGCTTGATTCTTCCCAGCTGCTTTCTTTACGGTAGCCTTCTTGGGATCTGGCTTCTTCGGAGGAGCTTCAGCATCAACTGGAACTTGCTTGGGAGTACTCACAAGCACCTTGCGACGTTTCTTCTTGTTGCTTTGGGTGTTCTTTCCGGTGCGCTTCATGGTCGATCTCAAGATGGAGTAGATATGCAACAGATAATAAAATGCAGGGTGTGTGCAGCTCGTGGTCGTAGCAGTCCTTCTATTGTAGGTCCACTTCGATTTTGTGAGCCTTCAAATCAAGTTGTTGTTGTTGAGCTCCCTCTGGAGCGAAACCCACTTCGCAAAAACGGTGTTGATTGGCGTGGTTTCTCAGCGTGGTAGTTTTCGACGTCAAGATGGAAATCAACTTTTACGCTAGCAACGACTCCGCCTTTGAATTTGGAAACAATACAGCGTGTGCTTGGTCATAACTCTGCGCGCGCGACGTGTGAGCCCCATTGAAAGAAACAGGTGACGGAATTATTTTGGAATTTTCCTCTTTTTCTTTTCATTTTTTTTTTTTTTTTTTCTCCTTCTTTTTTTCTTTTTCGACAACTCCAACTCTACCAAATATTGCGTCACGCAAGGGACTCCAACGTCACCATGTCACGTCGCGCGCGATCTCCACGCTGTAATTTTCAAATTCAAGTGTTGCTAGCGCAAAAAGTTGATTTCATCTGGACGTCGAAAACAACCACGCTGAGAAACACACCAATCAACACCGTTTTTGCGAAGTGGTTTTCGCTCCAGAGGAGTCAACAACAACAAATTGATTTGAAGGCTCACAAAATCGAAGTGGACCTACAATAGAAGGACTGCTACACCACGAGCTGCACACACCCTGATTTTATTATCTGTTGCATATCTACTTCCATTTGAGATCACCATGAAGCGCACCGGAAGAACAACCAAAGCAACAAAAGACCGTCGCAAGGTGCTTGTGGGTACTCCCAAGCAAGTTCCAGTTGCTGCTGAAGCTCCTCCGAAGAAGCCAGCTCCAAGAAGGCTACCGTGAAGAAAGCAGCTGGGAAGAAAAGCTACCTTGAAGCCAAACGCGGTTACCCCTGTTGCAAAGCCGACCCTGCTGACAAGGTGACGTGGGAACGTTGCTAAAAACCCTGCCGTCAACAAGCTCCTCACCATGCTAACCAACCAGCCTGGTCTGTTCACTCAGGTCGCCAATTCGAGCTGCTGCAGTCGCGCGACACTTCAGCAGCATCAAACACACGACGACTCGGTCCCGGAAAACCAGCGTCGTGGAAGTCGTCGCCTGCCACTTCAAGAAGGTCCCCAAGACAACTCAGAGCTGGAAACTGCCGTCGCGAATCAACACAAGAAAAGCAAGCCTGCCGGAATGAGAAGCTCGAAGCTCGGATACCGACAAGCCGTTGTTCTAGTTCGATGCCGTCCAGCTCAGATAGCAGTCGCAACCTCACAGTCGAGATGGTCGGGAAAGCGTTGGTTCACGGACTTCTACAACCCACCAGGTCGAAATCGTGGTCTGAGCGGACTCGACATCGAGACCAAAAATTGGAGGTCGCTCCGCGCTATTTCCAAGCTAGTGGCTTTATGAAAGACACTGTGTACAAACTCGTATCCCTTCTGTCAGAAACGTCGAACTTGTCTCAGCATTTCATGCGCACGGAGTTCAACTTTGGGGTCTACCATTGAAGAACAGCGCAAGTGCTCTCCCAGGAGGACGGGACGTGCTACGCCGCTCGGAGAATGACTATGAATGGAACGACCCTGAGCAGCCATTCATTGAAGTTGACGACGACAATGATGAAGAAGAGGAGCAGGACGAAGACGAGGAGAGCACGAGAGCGAGAATTAAACGAGGACGAGGTGATCTACGAAAATACAAGATGGAGCCACTACCACACATTGCATGTTTGTGTTTGTTTAGAGTTGACATCGTTGTGCAGCAAAGAGGACTACGGTACAAAATTTGCTACCCGTTCGGTTCAAGAGGGAGTGCGAGAGGAGCCAAACCAGTCGGTGGTTGGCAATCACGAGGTGAACCTCCCGGGACTCCTAGAACGAGGTAGACGTAGAATCCCTTTTAATTTTTAGCTTATTCTTTTGTGTCATCCCATGTCTACATCGTACTGCAATCGGCCTCCGTTCGCAAATCCCAACGGAATGATATCTATTCAATCGCTCCTCAGCCGCCCTAACAACAGGATGCCCACCACACGGCACTAGCTAGAAGGCAAGAGTGTGAGTTAGCTAGGGAGTTTCCTGCGATACTAACTAACATACCCAAGACGCCTGGTGTGTGTGTGGTGTTGGTTGGGGTGTTGATGTGAGAATTGCGCGGTGTACCTCATTAAGATGAGGATTTTAAATAATGCGGAAGCGAACGCCGATTTTGGCACTCCGGCTCTCACTCCGACAGAGCAAAACGGAAGAGTGGGGAACCCTCTCAAGTTCTTTTGTGTGATTGAATTACATTTTTCAACAACAACCAAAAAAAGGCAACAGAAGAACCAAAGAAGAAACCGGTTTCATACGGCAGGCAACGCATCCCCAGAGCAGGCAGAAAAAAACAAGCAACCAACCACAGCATATATTCAGGCAGAGAGGAGCATAAATAGAACATTCAAAATCCCTCCGACTACTATAGACTCGACTCGACTCTCTCCATCCACGAGACGTTTCAGGATTCCAAAGGCAACGAAGCAAGAAGATCACTCATACCGGTATCATTGCTGAAGCATATATATACATCCCTACAGCGATACCCAAATCACCTCGAACATTTATAATATCATGGGAGCCTTTCTTTGCAAACCACAAAGAGTCACCACCACAGTTCGAAAGTCCACTAGTCCTCGAGCCACTGCATTGAGGATTGAACGAGAAAGTTTCAATCGACAGCAGCATGGGACGGCTCATGAAGGACTCCATCACAAGAAGCGGGGGGGAGTGCACTAGCCTAGTAGCTAGTAACAGCTGCTGGCTTGCTTGGAGCATTGCGGCATATCCACCGAAACTTGGGAGACGGACTAATTTTTTAAAAAAAGGTGTCCATAAGTTTGGAAAGTTGAACAGTGGCCGATATTCCTGCTTCTAAAGCTAGCTAGAGTACCTGCATGTTTCGAAAGGTACAGTAAAATAGTATGGTCAAATTGATAGATAGCAGTACCCCTACAGTAACTGTGGCTGCAGTGGATGTATCGTAGAGAGCATAGTAATCACTGATGAAAACAAAGCAAAACCAAGGAGGACCCCGTTCTGCCACCGGTACCGTACCGTTGCTTGCTTCGTGATTGTGTCCAACTTCGTGTTCGCGAAAGATGTGACAAAGAAGCAAACCCAAGTTCGGTTTTTGAGAGATAATGTGAGACACTGCTGCCATCAGCTGCTTCGCCCCGCAGGCATACAGTAACTAAGACTCCTGCAACTCACAAACATGGGGTTGCGAGCCCCTGCGAGTGCGCCAGTTCAATTCAAAAGCTTCATCCCTCAAGATGAATATAAGTTGTATCTCGCCGAATCTCGTAAGTACGTCCTGCGTTGTATCGAATGTTAGTAGCCACGAATCCAATCTGCGAGTCGACATCTCTAAATCCCACAAATACCATTAATTAAATTGTTCGATGCAACTTCTTCCAGCGAGCTGCACCTCCATTAGAGTACGCTGTATCACAATTCCACAACCCACCAACTCTATCGCCATTGTCCATCGCCCTTTGGACCGAGACGCCGCCAATCCCTCGTCAGCTCGAGCTTGTTTGTTTCGTCCGTGCAGGGTATATCATCAGGTCATTGAACGCACGCAACAGAACTTCTATTCTCTTGTGTTGTGTTTCGGTCTGGACTGAGTGTAAGACATACAGAGAACATCTACTACTAGCTACCCAAGCTGTAGCTGTGTCATTTATTAGTTATCTTGCCCCTCTGTAGCAAACCATTCAGCAAAGATGAGGTGGTTTGGACGCAACAGAAGCGATAAGAAGAAGCAACCTCTGATTCAGATGGTTAACTCTGTTGGCAAGGATGATGAGCCACAGCACCAGCAGCACCAGCAGCAGAAGAAGCACCGCCCGCAGAAGCTGCACCCCAACAAGACCCCCCTGGAACTGCCACGGCTCCACCAGCCGACGCCAATCCACCCCCTACAAACCCTGAAGCTGCTGCTGCTGCTGCTGCTGATACCCTGTACCACCCTAACTTCTGAGCTGGACTACAACATCCCGGCAAAACGCGTTACTAGCGGAGAGCGCGAGATGATTCTACCCAAGCACTTGAAGAAGAACACGATGTCAACGATGATGGAAAAGACGCAAAGGCCAACAAGCAGGGTAACAGTGAACTTGGTGGAACTGACTACTTACCATTCGTCGACGTGCCAACAACATCGCAGGACGACTCCCACAGCACCGCCGTCATTTCGGCCATTTCCCTCAGTACCATTGGAGCTTCAATAGAGCGTGAACTGGAAGGGGCCAAGGGTCTCAAGGGCAAGCCTCCGCTGGAGATCAAGGCCAACACCCATCAAAGTGTCAAAAAGAAAGAGAATGTCGGTTACCTCCGACGAAACTTCCAAAAAGCTAACTTGGCTGTCAAGACAGCCGTGGTAAGCACACTCCCCAACAAGGTCGTCGATGGATTGGCATCTGCCTATGACACGATACATGCTCCCAGGAACAACAAAGACAAGAACCTGGATGACGTTCCTGTCACGGCACGAAAGTACCGACGAGATCACCCCGACTTGTTACTGCCCGGAAACGTTCCTCGAGTCGGCTTTACGGCTATTTTTGCTGCCATTCCCCTCTGGGTCAAGTACTTGGCGGTGGGTGCCGTGGCAGCCGCAGCTCTCACCGGCTTGGCATTGGAACTGGAACGACATCCCTTTGTTGTTCTGGGGATGCTCGGCAGAGGAATGAGTCTTCTTGGTTTCTGTAGG
>CAICTM010000463.1:0-65562 GCA_903772945.1 Seminavis robusta | reverse complement strand
CAGCTGGTAAATTATAGAGTAGCGGGCGGCAACACACGACGTAGTCGACGTAGTCGGGTGTTGTCGCCAGGGCTAGCTTAATAAAGAAGGTTGCAATGAGGGAATGAATGATACTGGGCGGCAACACACGACGTAGTCGGGTGTTGTCGCCAGGGCTGATGCACTGGCTTGAAAGATGGGTGCAATCTTGAACATGATCCTCCTTCTTCTATCTGTCTTTCTGCCGAGGTATCGCAGCTCCCGCTGACTTAGAAATTGAGATGGTGCGGATGCATGGTGCGTTTCCAACCCCCAACACTTCCACTTCCCCTTCTCTTTGGTGGGAACCCTGGCTACACAAGAGGCCTCCGGTGGCGACACCCACAGAAACAGAAATAGGGAGTGCATATATAGTAAAGATTTTGTGAAGGGAAGAAAGTAAGTTGAAATCAGAGTGTATGGCATGGAACTAGTAGGGAGCACTGGAACACAGATTTTAAGAGACATATATTTGGGGGGGGGGGTATGCCAGTAAAAGATTGAGAAGAGGCAAGTGGGCCAGTTGCAATTTTCAATTCAGGAAGATGATTTGTCAGCTCCATTGCCAAGGGGTTCCTTTTCTCGGTGAATTGCAAAGCAGCAGTTGTAAGATTGTGGGAGATGCGGACCAGCTGCGGCTTCAAGCCATGACCAGCAAATGCAGCTCGATGCATCTGCAGTTTGGCTTTGTCCGCCACAGCCTCCATTGGAGTTGGTACATATTCAACTTTCATTCTTTCATTGTTATATCCGTTCATTCCATAGTGACCAATCGGGGTTCGTTTGAAGCCACGTCTGATGCACTCAGCCATCATGGAAGCACCAGAATATGTCATGGTGGTGTTCGTCAAAAGGGGATCAAAACCACTCATAGCCAACAATATGCCAAAACATAGTTCATCAGTTAAATCACGAGGCTCCACCCCAAGCACATACCGGTAGGTATGATCACCGTGGCAGAAAGGGTCTTCCCAGCACTTCAAACACTCCAACTCCTCAGCTGTTATCTTTTTGAACCGGAACTCTTCCAGCCCTCCAATCGCTTCCAAATTGGGAACAAGATAGCGGTCGGTGGTTACTGAATGGGACGTCAGCCATGCAGCACAGTCCTCCCAACGCTTCCACTTCCCCTCCTTTTCAAGCGATATAAAGTCGTCAGCATTTAGTTTTGTTAGCCACGCCATTTCTATTTCATTAAAGCTGCACAAAAACAAACCACAATTTGGTTAGATTGTATGACAGCAAACAAACACAACACGAAATGACACGTCTTCTTGTCAGCACTTACTGTTCGTTATATGTCGATGCACCACTAAGCGGCACACTATATAAGTGTTGCCTTGCTGCCTTTTTCATGGCACCCTCCTCGTGCTCATATACCATGGCAGTAGGACTAGGACTGGCATTGGCCGTAGGAACCGTGGCAGTCGATGTGCCTAGAGTTGTCTTGATGTAGTAATTGGCCTGTTCCGCATTCATAGAGGCAGCGCAAACAGCCCAGGACCAATATTGTGGGGGGGCACTGGTCCCTTGCAGATAGGCACGAGCATTGCTCGCAGTTGCTCTCCGCTGCCGCTCATCAGAGGCATTCTGGGACTGGTGGGGGGCATTAGAGAACATGGTGGCAACTAATTTGGAGACTTAGTTAGCTAGCTAAAGTAGAAACGTCATGCTCGAACAGCTTGGCATCGAAAGCATATATTGTACAATGGAGCTATCAATTGCTTGCAATGGCTGCAACAAGCGTGCCCTTCGTCGCCGCAGCCCCCAACATCCTGGCCTAATTTGGTCACCTTTTCATCTTCAAGCTGCTGCAATCGGATAGTTTGACCTGCAAGCTGCCATGCCCCACCACTTATCCTACAGTCGCTACAGTCGCTACAGTCGCTACACCGGCTACAGTAGAGGCAATCATTGAGATGTCATGGTCGCTGTCGAGAGATGGGACAAGATGAAGGACTCTTCTGTTACGGAAGTGGTAAGCACAACTGCGCCGAGGAAGGATTAGATTGCTGCAGTCTGACAGTGGCTATAGGCAAGCTAGGTTAAGGCCCGAACATGCGCAGTCTTTCCCTATCAGCTAGCTGGTAGCAAACCCCCGAAAGACACCCTCCGCCGTTCTGACACAGTCTTTCGCGTCCTTGCCAATACGAATCAGCTCGAGGCCATTCTCTTGCATCAATGCTCCAACATGCTTGGCGTTGTCCTTGCAAACTTCAAAAACAAGTACAGTCCCTCTGTGAACAAGTTTGCCGCGCTTCAGGCCTTGCAATACATCTCGATAGTGGACCAACATGTTGGCATGCTCCACAAACAACGCCATGGAAGGTTCGTGCGCCACACTGGCAGCATTGATTTGTTGACGCCCGCCTCTAGTATGGTAGGGTGGATTGCATACGACAATGTCAAAGGGACTACTTTCAAGAGCGAGCATGTCAAGTTGACCAAAGTCTCCTTCCTGGAGAGTACACTGTGGTGCCAATCCCAGGGCCATGGCATTCTGCCGGGACACTTTCAGGGCCTCCGTAGACTTGTCCACACCAACCCCGACCGCATGCATCGGCAGCCTACGAAGAAGGGACAACAAGAGGCACCCCGACCCCGTTCCAAGATCCAGTATTCGTGGTGGAGAGGATTCATTGCGCAACTCTGTCGTTTCTTGGTACAGTTCCAAGGCTCGTTGCACCACTGCCTCGCTGCCCGGACGAGGGATCATGACGGCAGAATTCACAAAGAACTGGTGTCCCAAAAAGGAAGCCTTGCCTGCAATGTACGCTGTTGGCTTCGAGATGGTGGCATCATCCATTGCTTGCACATCCGCCTCTGTGTTGGATTCCTTCCAGAATCGTTCTTCCCGTTCGAGAAGAATCTTCAGCCGAGGTGCTCGTTCAATGCACACAACTTCTTCCACCACAGCACCAGCTCCATCAGTAGTGGCCACCTGGAATTGCAGCTTGATTACCGACATGCACAAGGACTCGCCTCGAAATTGTTGGCAGTCTTTGGTATGACCCAACACGGGAAACCCAGAGGCTTTGAGCTGTCGTCGAAACTGTCGAGGAATGACAAAGGTGCAATCGGGCGACCTGGAAGATGGCAGATTGGTAGCTTGCACCAGCGAAATGTACCCCAGTGTGTTGCTGCGTGCTGCCTGCAACCCCTTTATTCGTAGTTGACAATCAGTCTTGCCCAAGGTGTGTTCCAGTTGCTGCTCTTCCTGTGGCTTGAGGTATCCCTTGCACAAGCATTGGACGGTCAGCTGAACATGGGAAACTAATTGAGCAGCCGACTTGTTTCTAGCTGCCAGCACTAGACCCCGAGCATATGCCTTGCAGTGATAATTTAGCAAGACGGCATTTCTGATCATAGTGTGATTGTTGTTGGATTCCTGGGATGCTGCTGTGTTCTGCCCGCCATTTGCAACCGTGGTTGCAGGACATGGTTTCTCGATGGCGGCAACGGTATCAGTGGCATTGCGAAAACAGGCGGATTCTTCTTGTCCCCGTAGCCATTTCTGGATTTCTTGGGGCCCTTTAGTTGACAGTTAATGAACAAAGCGATGAGGGGAGTGACAATAATGGTATCAAATGTTGAGGGAAGCAAGCCAAAAGAAAATATGCTTTGACGCATCTGAAGAAGCGGATCTTGAAGGTCATAAGCTATAGAAGAGAAGCGACTTACCTCCAAATCCTCGGGTCACAAGTAAAACACAATAGTCTTCATACTTTTGCACCACAGAGATATCTGGTTGGGGGTTGCCATTATCGTCGTTCATTGATGAGGATACTGCCGCCATCGTGTTCGGCTTGGCTGCATGAGGGTTGAACGACGTTGTTGGTCGTTGGTCTTCTGGCCCTCATTCTTTGATCCAGTAGGGTTAGGGCTTTTTCTTCGATCATTGTTTCGAAAAGGACGACTGACCACTGTCGATGCCGCTCTTTCGGCACTCGGCACCGCACTCTCTCTCTCATCAAAAACCTCGTCTTCTTTTCCCAGTTGCCATCACATCATCATTGGTGGAACCAAAATGGGAGAAGAGAAGAACCAAGAAGGAAGTGGACTGGTTGGTACGATAGATCTCGGTGGCATTACAGATCCAGACGAATTGGAGGAGGCCCTGGCTCAACTCAAGCTGGAAGATTTAGAGGAATTGGCCCAAGTGGCTCCAGTGGACAGCTTTGGAGACGCCAAAGCCTTTGACGATTTTATTGGGGAAGACGACTATCCCACAGAGGACGACCTAGAAGATATCGAGGAAGATCTCGAACCCGTCAATCCTTGGGCGGAAGGCGAGAGAGTGGAGGATTTTACAGAAGAAGAATTGATTAACGTATTGAGGTCCTTTGAGGATATAGTTGACGAACCGGGTGGCGAAGTCGTCAACGACGAGGATCTAGTGGACTTTGAGGGCGACGTCCTTCCTGAACTTGAATTCTTGGATACAGAGGACTCGGCACATCTCTTGGAACCGGCTGAATTTACCGCTTCCATTTTTGACGCTCCCAGTAAAGAGGCAGAGAGTGGAGATCATCAAAGCCTGGAAGAGGAAGAGGACGACGACGATTCCTCCGAGACAAAACCAATCGAGCTCAACGAAACCAACACCACGGAGGCCACGGGAGTGGATGAAAAGAAATTGGATCTCGACGATCTGGGACTGTTAGAAGGATTGCAAAAACTAAATTTGGATTGGCAGAGCGACGAAAACAACGATATTGACGACGAATACAACGACATTCCACCCTATCTTTATTGCCAACCTTGTACACCAGCTGGAACCGACATTGGAGCTGAAAACAACAACATCACGAGTGGATTCTCGTTACCTTCCATTGCAGAAAACGAAACACTTTTTGGTCCCAGTGCTGACTTGAAACAGTTTGAACAAGAAGGACGCCCGGAGCTACCGCAAAAAGAGTTTGACGCACTGCTACAATTGTCCATTTTGAGTGACTCATACTTTGCAGGAAGAGACATGGAATCCCTCATTGAAAAGGCTGCCTCGGAAACATCAAAGGCAGCCATGAGCCACGATGCTCACTCGACTGCCAACAACACGGAAGAAACAACAACAATCCATGTGAGCCAACGGCCAGAGGCGCTCGATGCTGCAGCTCCCATATTGGCCAATTTCGTAACCAATGCGTCCGGGCTGGAGAATGAAAGAAACTGCTTGGGGCACACGGAAACGTGTTTTGGGCTCGACTTTTCCGAATGTGGCAACTACTTGGCTACGGCCAGCCAAGATTCCACCATTAGAGTCTGGGATGTTGCCACGAATGCTCCACTGTCGACATTGCAAGAACACAGCAAAGACTATGAGTGTCTGAGAGTGGCATGGTAAGTGTGTATTTTTGGAAGTGGAATGGAAAAATTGGAATGCTGTGGTCAGAGAATACTAGTAGGTTGACGCTAACGGGTTTCCTCTTGATTGTACAACCAAACACCCAGGGCTTCTTCTGCATGGGCCAAAGGGACGCTGGATCGAGGAAGGGACAGCATACATTCGTCCCTGTTAGCAACAGCCGGCGCCGATGGGAAGGTCATGATCTGGTGTAGCAAGGATCCCAGCCAAAAGAATTCATTCTCTTGTTGTGCTACACTGGATCATTCGGCTTTTGACAGAGTACCCGTCAATCCCGACGATGAAAAGGAAATGCCACAAATATACGCACTGCAATGGATTGATCACTGGAGTGGACTTCCCATGGCGCGAGAAAACGCAACGCAGAATAGCTTCCTCATGACATCATCAGATGATTTCATTCACTTGTGGGAACTAGGCGGTATTGATGGACAAGGCGGCGAGAATCTCATATTCAGAGAAGTAATGAGCCTGCACTTTACGTCCTTCCACAACCAGGGATATGGTGTGTCGATATGTCAGGTGACAGATGCAGGGCTCAAGATGATGGAGAGCAAACCTCAAGCGGGAAAAGACGCAACGCCAGACCGACCAATTCAAAAACCCTTTGGTGGAGATCGCAATCCCAACAACATGATCTTTGCATTTGATGCCAACTACTGTGCCGCCAATGGTCTTCTGGGGGTCGCCCTGTCGGATGGAAGCTTGCGACTTATCAATGGACGGGGAGTTTGCATTTCGATTGTGTCGCTGCCCGGCTGTCAAAGTCACTTGACATCTTTCTCCTGGGATTCCACAGGTACTCGGCTGGCAACCTGTGTTGCCACGGGCCACGTGATATTGTGGGGAATCGACGTTCACGAGGGCAAGGGATCTCTGACGACCACCTGTGCGGCAATCCTGGAAGGAGGTAAGGGTTTCATGATTTCCTATCTGCTGGGGGATGTGTGGGTAGCTTCTCAACGTGCTTTCTTGACTCTATCCTGATACAGGGCACGAAGTCGGCAGGCCAGTCTTTGGTTCCAAGTTTATTTCTGCTGGAGAGAATCTTCTGCTGACTTGGGGAGTGGATGGACGATTGTGCCTGTGGGATTCTTTTTCTAGTGCGAACATTCAAGCTCCCATAGCAACGCTAGTATCCAACGCAAGCAATCCAATTTATGCTGTGGATGCGCTCGATTCATGCGTTGCAGTTGGAGGAGGTGGAGCTGAATCCTCGTTCCTGGGAATTCCCGTTCACCTCTACGATATTAAGAAGGGCAAATAATGCTGAATGCCTTCATGCACTCACGGATCAGGCTATGAACTCAATGCTATGTTTATTGTTCTTTGGCTTGATACTCCTTGTACGTTCGGGTAGAAAGGTTGATGCCTTACTCCTCGCTGAGATTCCTTTCGAAGGATCAGGTATAGAGCTCTCAGTTGCTTTTGAGCTGGTTCGTCAATTGTTGGGTATTTTGAAAGGGGCCTTTTGGATCGACATGGTACTGTGTCTATATGTAGTACGAGTCGCCACCAGCGATTGGGGTATAACTTGGTCCTTGAGCCGAAAGAACGGCGGATCCGATACTGATGAGTGCCAGAATTCCAATCCAAAACTGCATACAATCCATAACTACTTTGAGAAAACAGGAAGCTAAAGCACACAATCAGGGAACCGCAGTCTCACTTACCCTCCAATCTCCAGTCAAGGAACTCATACTTGGGGGAGATGGCACTTTGCTGGAAATCTTTTGTACTTCAGTGGATGCCTTGTTCGCGGCACGAATGGCAGTAATTTCCGCCTCTGACTTATAGAAATCTTTTCCTGGTCTCTCAATCGGCTCTCCGGCCTTTTCCTTTTCCATAACCTTCTTCCACTCAGCATCCCAATCCACCGACAAATCAGAGTCATCCGTGGGGAACTCATCGTCACGCTTGGTAGAAGAGCATGGAATCAGGTTCTTGGATGCAGTGCGGGTACTAAGAGAGCGGCCACCAATGGGAGAAAACGCCTCCACCGAGACCCCAAATAGCAGCACCAACAGCAAAACTGAGGAAGCCATCTTCGTCTTGTACGACGCCATTGTCATCTTGGTAAGAGGATAAAGCACCTCGATATCTGGATCCTACCTAATATCTCAGGCAATGCCACGATATGCGTCGAATAAACAGAATCAGAATTTAGATCTCGTTTTCTGCGAAGAATAATGAAGACAGCAAGAAGGCAGCTGCGTCAATCTCTGACGTTGCAGAGTGCATGCAAAGGGCCGTAAACCGAGGAGTAAAAGAAAACCGATTTTCCTACTGTTAAAAAAGCAAAAGGACTAACAAAAGTATAAATTTTATGTTTATTCAGAACCGTTGCAAAAAACTCGATTTCGGGCATTTTCATCCAGCCAAGCTGCGAAAACCGACCGCTGCGGCCCAATCAATCACCCCTTTCTCTAACTACCGGTACTGGTACTGGTACCAGGTACTAGTACAGCGGCACCCGGTGAAGGACAAAATCTTGCTCCAAGACTTTACTTCCAACAATTTTCCAACATGCCTGCTACATCGTTCGTAGCGCTGTTCAAGTGGCTTCCCATCCGACTCTGATAGTTGGCTTCATCCCACATCTAACTGGCTACCGGTACGGTACTGGTAGCGCCCCATCCCCGGAGCATCCATTGAGCATCCAACCGGGGCTTTCGGATGCAAGACAATTTTGCCGTTCCAACACCTTTTTGCAGACAACCAAAAGGTACCGGTACTGGTGCTTTGAGAGTTTCTGGATGGGATATGATGCTAGCTAGCTAGAGGTGCATGTAGCAAGATGGGTTCAGAAAATCTTGGTAAATTTGTAATCCCGCCCGCAAGGCGTTCCCGTTTCACCTCATTGTCCGGCAGCGAACGATTGAACAGGTTGTTTGGTGCTGGTTCACAGGGGTCAATCGAGGGCGGGGAGCAAGGATATCCGCTCCTCGAAAGCTCACAAAACTATCAACTCTTCAAACCAAACCAACTAGAAAACAACGAAACTACCAAAACAAACAATCAAAATGGGTATCCGTGATCGCATGCAAGCACGCCAAGAACGCCGCCAAGAAGAACGCCGTGAAGAAGAGGAGGAAGATGATGGCCCCAAGACATACGCAATGCGTGAGAAGCTGCTTCTTGACATTGGTGATGACTTCAACATTAACCAAATGCATCGCCGCCGTGGTATGGGTGAGGCTGCTTTCATTGCCAACAACAAGGTGTTGCGCCTACGTGAAACCTTCAACCTTCAGACCCCTGACAGAGAAACTTTGTATCAGATTCAGGAACGCAAGATGAGAGCCCGTGATGCCATGGCCATTGAAGATTCAGATGGCCACAAGGTTGCCGAGATCAAGAAGAAGGTCATTGGTCTTGTCCGTGACAACTTTGTTGTCAAGGTTCGAGGCGACACTAACTGGGTCATCCACGGATCTATCCTTGAACATGACTTTACCATCCTGGAGGATGGTGAGGAAATTGTGAGTGTTCACAAGAACTGGATTTCCCCAGTCCGTGACTGTTACTTCATTGATATCAATGAAGGAGTTGATGAAGGTTTGGCTTTGTGCGTTTGCATTGCCCTTGAAAGCATGACCGAGGAATAATTGTGGAAGGTGCAGCGAGGAGTTTCATCATGTGGCAAACCTTCACTATGTAGAGCAGCAGAGCTAACAAACTATTTAGGATTGGGCCAGGTGAAGAAGCTTTTAGTTTGACATTCAACGAGACTTCTAGATAGCCACACTTGTCAAGATCCTTGACACCTTGGTGTGCTGCATGGCAGGGTGCGCCGTCATGACACAATGCCAGCCAGTTCTTCTTTGCTTGCTGGCTGCAATGGTACCAGTGTGTCATTTAAATACTGCATTCTCATTGATTGGTTCAAGAGGTGTCATACTCTGCAGTTGCTAGCTCTGGTGGGTGCTCTGGTATCGCAGCACCGGTACTCCAGTATTCATTGGTGTCTACTTGACCGTGGCTTCTTCTCATTCCACACAAGCTAGCTAGCTCACGGAGATTCTCATTCCACACTACCGCTAGCTACCGGTAGCTTGTGTAGTGGGGGTAGAGCTGCGGTTAGAAGCTTCGTGTTCAATCAAAGGACAAGGAGCAAGCCACTGCGTATTTGCCGGGCTTGCCCAACTGTTTGTTCGGTTTTGGCTTCCAGTTTCCCTGCCAGAGTAAACAACCGTTGGCATCCCTAACTCTATTCGTAGTACTGCTGTTGATGACCAAACATGGCAACAAAGCGGCGTAATAGCGCCAACTGGTGGACGGAGTGTGCACCTCATCATTTATGCTGAAAAAGTTCGTACTGAAGTGTGCGTGGTTTGCCACGTCGCAGCCCGACCAGGGATGATAACGGTTGGACAGAGTATGTCATCGCCAAGATACGGCGCTCTGGTACAATCAAAGCTACGTGTTGAAGCGAGCTAACCTTAAACACCGTGTAAATTACGTGTTGATTCCAATGACTGTCTTCTATTCAAAGCCGTAGTAAGCTCCTGGCTGGCGGCCCCTCCAAACTTACGAGGCAGGTCCGGTGGTGTGAGAGTAAAGGGATCGAGCTGGTGGCACTGTACAGTACATGTACTCGTGGTGCGAGGGCAGATAGCTGGTCCACTTACTTGCTTGAGCCTCATCCTTGTTCTTGGCCACCAACTCATCATCTTCCTCGACAAAGAAAATCAATTGCCACGCACAATTTATTTCCATTGGTAGCATTTTTGCTTGTTAATTTGGATTCTATTTGTAGAAAACTGCAACCATGGCACCTCGTGAGCGCAACGTAGTATATGATGAGCAGCAAAAGGTGGAGCAGCCTATGGGTAGCAAGACTGTCCTTTGCAAGGAAGACGAATGGATTGACAAATTGGACTTGAAAGCATTCCGAGAGGATATCAAGGAACTAGGAAAGAGATTGTCGGACGAACAAGGACCTGATGATGTAGCCCACTTGCACAAGATGATCATGTGGTCCAACATGTTCACTCTGACTGGTCTGTTGGGAATGGGACTTCCTGTTTACTTTGTCTTGCCCGCGATCTGCCTGTCCATCGGTACTACTACTCGATGGACAATGATTGCCCACCACACTTGCCATGGAGGCTACGACAACTGCGAGCCAACAGGAAGATTCAACCGCTTCAAGTTTGCTGTTGGTAGTCTCTGGCGTCGAGTCCTTGACTGGATGGACTGGATGCTTCCCGAGGCATGGAATGTGGAACATAATAATATGCATCACTACAAGTTGGGTGAAGCTGGCGATCCTGATCTTGTGGAACGCAACCTTGGGTATTTGCGAGACCTCAATGCTCCCATGGTTGTCAAGTACATGGCTGTCTATGTGATCATGGTTATCTGGAAGTGGTGGTACTATGCCCCCAACACCTACAAGGAGCTTCGAGTTAAGGAGGTCCGCAAGGTTAACCCAGAGCTCTTGGAGAAAAGTGAGGGATTTAATCCCAACGAGCCCATGACCATCACCTCCATGGTCTTTGACAACTCCAGCTTGCCCTCCTGGATCTCATTCAGTGACTACTTGGCTCGTGTGTTCTTCCCCTACGTGATCTACCGTTTCTTTTTGCTGCCTTCCCCTCTCTTGGTGGCTGGCATGTATCTGAACCCCGAGTCCCCCAACACTTGGTTCTACAACGGAGTTGCCAACATGGTGTTGGCGGACCTCTTTGCCAACCTTCACTCCTTTTACATCATTGCCACCAACCATGCTGGCGATGATCTGTACAAGTTCTCTGTTGGATGCAGACCCCGAAGTGGAACGTTCTACCTGCGTCAGGTGGTCTCCTCGGTCAACTTTGCCGCCGGAACTGATCTTGTCGATTTCTTCCACGGATGGTTGAACTACCAGATTGAGCACCACTTGTGGCCCGATCTTTCCATGCTTTCTTACCAAAAGGCCATGCCTCAAGTCAAGGAAATCTGCAGACGTCACGGCGTTCCTGTAAGTTTGTCTTGTCATTGCTGGTTTCACTTTTGATAGATTCAGATAAGCTGACTGACTCACATGGTTTATTTTATTATCTTCTTCTTCACAGTACATTCAAGAGAGTGTGTTCAACCGTGTCACCAAGACAGTTAACATCATGGTTGGAAAGGACAACATGCGTGTTTACCCCGCCGACAGGGAACAGGATATCTAAACTACTGTTGTTGATAGGGAGGACATCGTCTTCATTGCTACCTACCTACAATCGCATTGCACAGGCATGCTACAAGTCATGCAACTCGTTTCAGCATTTACATACATGATTTATGAATAAAGAAAGAATGAGATAGTAACCTAAAGGAATTTGATACAACTTGTATGTCATGTCCGCGTGCCATGGGCATAGAGAGGCGTAGCTGGAGGGGAACATGAGAATACAAGTTACTACGGGGCAGAACGGGTGAAGAGTCGGAGTGAACTTCTTGTAGCTATCAAAACTTGTGAGAGTGCCCGTTCTCACAGATAGATTCTCCAAACTATTGGTACAAGCATCATTGTAACCAAGCAGTTTTGGCTGGTAGCTATCTTCCTGGCTGATTTTAGAATGATGCGGTTGGTTTCTCCTATCTGGCTACTGTTAGTATTTTGTTTATGTTCGGACCAGATTTTGGCAAGTGCGAGAAGGCACGCCGTGATTCTGGAAGTGTTTCTGATAGTCAAAGTAGTTGCCATTGCCGATGATTGGACTTCGCTCAAGTACGGTACCGCCCCGTGCACTCAAGCTGTTTTTTGTATTTAGCTACCGGTAGCCGGCTATGAGCAGTCGTGAGATTGTCCAGTCAGGCCACCTAGCTAGCTACAGCGTTTCTAGCTAAAAGGGAAAATGGGAGACCCTCGCAGCCTCGAGCCACCAGCAGATTCAACTCACAGGAAAGTAACCCGCCTGCAATATGCTTACTATGGTGCAGTTAGAGTGGACTATGGCATGTACCGGTGCTAGCTCGCATGCTGGTACCAGGTAGCATTTTGCAAGCTGCGCGATCTGAGAGGAGGGTACTAGTACGACTGTACGATGTACGATGTACCGGTACGATGTAGAATATTCGACACCAAATCAAATCGAAAAGCGAAGAGGAAGTGGAGCAAGTGTGGGTCTTCAAAACGTTGAGGAAGATTATTAGGAGAAGGTTTACGTTCCACACTTACGAGAAATGACACGCAGGATCTCACCCCTGCCTAAATACCGTGAACCAATGAGGGAGGGCCAGTGCATGAGCAAGCCGTTTCTTTCGTGTTGGCTATCATCACCATGGCCGTGGACACAACACGGAGGCAGCTCCTGGTAGTTTAGTTAGTAGAGCTTCGATTTGGTTGGGAGCAATCTCGAGCGAAACTCTGCTCAGATATCCTTCGTCGAGACGATGAGACTTTCGCCTCACTCCAACACCGGAGTTGGAGTTGACTCGGACTACGATTATCGCGTCCCGAAGACCAGCCCAACACCTTCGTCTTCTTCCCCCATGATTCATGATACTTCTTCGCCGCCGAAGCCTCCCACCAACAAAAGCCAGAATGGCAGTGGAGGCATTGATGGGGAGGAAGCATTGCTGGATTTAGCTCAGCTAGAAGAGCTTCATCAGGAGGCAGAGCGTATGAAAGCTTTGGGTAACAAGCACATGGCAGCTCAGGTGGGTATATGCATTCATATTTCCTTTTCGTTATCTCGCGTCTGTGCGAATTCTTTGCAAGCGTTCCGAGTACATGTATACCCCTGACCATTATCTTTTTTCCAATTTTGACAGGAGTATACCCGTGCCTACAATGCCTACTCCGCGGCTCTACAGTTATCTCCTGTGGGCCCGTCATCCCATGTCTTCTTGTCCAACCGTGCTGCAGCTTTGCTCTCTTTGAAGCGCTACAGTGCGGCTGCCACAGATGCACGCCGAGCCGTGGCTCTTGCTCCTACCTTTGGAAAAGCCCATGCTCGATTGGGCCAAGCGTTGTATTTTCTCAAAGATTATGCGGGTGCCGTGGCAGCTTACGAAGATGCTATCCAATATGAACCAGATAATCAGGTCACACAAACCTACTTGGAAAAGGCAAAGGCCAAGTTGGCCAAGCAGCAGGAAAAAGCACAACGCTATGCTCGAGGGGAAGATGTCTCCGTTGCCGAGTCTTCGGTCCAACACACTGTAGTCAACAGTATTGCTTCCGATCCCAATGCCAGTGCCGCCATTGTCTCGGGAGAATTTCAGAAAGCAAACACCAATCCGGCTATTGCCAATGCGATTGCTGGTAGAAACCAGAAAATGAGGTTTGGTGGGGGGCGAGCTCTGACTTTGGACATTGGCGGAGACGACGAAGATCCAGATTTCGATGAAGCCTTGAACATTCAGAAACGCGCCAATCAGTTTTTGGCCAACAAACAATACAAACAGGCGATTGAGGAATACACGGCTGCCCTCTTTCTCGTCCCTGATGATCCCAACTTATCTCCACAACTTCATCTGGGACGGGCTCATGCCTTGAATGGAAGTCGTCGACACGCCAGCGCGCGCAACGATGCACAATTGGCAATCAAAATAAAGCCATCTGCCGAGGCCTATTCTACCTTGGCCAAATCCATGTTCTACTTGAAAGAGTTTGAAGACGCTGTGGAAGCGTTTGATAACACTTTGAGGATGCTCCCCGAAGGAGAGTCCCTCAGCCAATTTGATCAGGCGTATCTTCAGAAAGCATCGGCTGCAGTGGCAGAATCTGCTCACAACCCAATATCGCGGAGATCACCCAGCAAATCTGCCATGGTTCCAAAACTTCCTCCTCCTCGGTTTGTTCCCCGTGAACAGGCAATCAACTCGACTCCCAATTTGCCGTCCATGCCCAAGCATTGGCCCCAACAATCTCCACGTTCTCCTAGTGCCTTGAGATGCGGTCCCGAGCGTGAAATTTCCTTTTTCTCGGAATCATTGGGAATCAAACTCAACCGTGGCCCAGATGGTATCGTTCGTGTCCTGTCTGTCACAAAAGAGACCCCTTCTTCGCCTGTGGCGCGCAAGGGAGATATCCAAGCGGGAGATGTCATTCGAGAAGCGGCAGGTGTGGATATTCGAAGGCCCATTACCAACATTATGTGGGGCGACACTGTTGCGTTGATCCGGCTTAGCCCTCGACCGATCGTGCTACTGGTAGCCAAGGAACTTAGCGAAGTTCCTCAGGCTGTGAGGGAACAACGACGGTTGGCAGAGGAAGAAGAAAGACAGGCTTTCTTGGAAACCCATTCCAGAATGGGAGAAATGATGCTGGAGGAGAGCCCAATGTTTCGTCCTTCGCCTGCCAATGGAAACGAAGCTGTCGCCGATAGTGTGGCGGCTCAATCCGTAAGTTGAATCCACAGTAATCAAAGGATACCGCGTCCCTACTGTTATCTATTTTAGTTTGTTTGTGCTTACTTGGTTTGGGTCTTCCACAGTACAGCAACCTGAAAGTATCGAAGCGTTAAATGTGGACAATGGAAGTGGAGATGCAAGTGTGAATGTTGTGGCAAGTGGAAGTGCGGAGAGCGACAATGTAGCAAGTATAGAAATTGATGTAAAGGATGAAAATGATAGAAATGTTGATGATATCAACAATGCCGAAACGAAGGAGACGACTGAGACTGCTTCAGACACGGGAGAAACTCAAGACTCTGAGGCTGAGGCGGCAAGTGAAGCTTGCAAGGAGGAGGGAACCAAGACGCAAGGGGAAGTCGAGAGCAGTGTTGTTGAGGCGGCCAAAGCGGACGGAGAATCAAAATCTGATGATGCTGGCAATGGGGCCGATTCTCCGGCTGCGGAGGGGGGGCTTCAAGAAGCCAATGAATCCCCCGAACCCAGATTGTCACTACGAGATGAAGAGGTCACAATTGTTGGCGGCGAGGTGGTATTTCCACGAGCAGAGTCAGACTTTGCATTCAGTGGATGGGACAACTTGAGGTGGATGTCGTATGCCGGTGTCCGGAAAGTTGAACACGTCCAGTATGTTGAGAAGCTTGTTGTGAACGAGAAGAAGGGCTGGAACATATTCGGTGGGGGAACTTCGGCGGATGAGTACCAACCTCGAAAACTCGTTGTTTATTCGGAGCCAAGCCTTATAATGCTGCTTCGCTATGCAAAGAATGTGGAAGAGCTACGAGATGTACTGGACCTTCCAGTCGGATCAGAACCTGACAGCAATGCTCTCTCGTCGTTCTTGATTGTTGATGCGGCCATGGAGCCCATGTCATGCAAGCTGCGGCTGTCCCCACTCACAACCCCAACCTCTGTTGAAGAAAACACCGACCAGCTGCATGCCGATTTCAGAAAACTCTCTTGCTTCAGCCTCTTGACTCCCACGGGGACGATTGCACTGACAGCAATTCCTTCAAAGCACGGTGTATCCTATACAGATAGCAGCGCATTCCTGGAGACGACAACTGTCGAACTGCGATTGAAGCAGGCAATCTGCAAGGCACACTACGATGAAACTGCCTCAACAAGTGCTAATGCATCTTGGAAGCATCAACTGATATTGGGAACATTGCACTCTTATGTCGTTCTGGGGAGTGAGAAACTTCTTGAAAAAGCTATCTTAACAGCTATGAGACGGTCGAAGCACAACATTGTGTCAACAAGCCCCAACAATGCCTTTCTGCATGGTCGCATTGCAGATGCGGTTGATGATTCGGGGTTCACGGCACTCCATTATGCATGCTTCCGTCGTTTCAGCCTCGCTGTTGCTTTACTTGTAAAAGCAGGCGCAAGAGCAGATATGATTGAAGAACCCCCTTCTTCAATCGGCGATGCTACGGAAAGGCTCAAGAGCCTGACACCGCTACACATTGTCGCACAGAACCTGGACCACAAAAGTGTGTCTCTGTTGCTTGCAGCTCAGTATCCAGTAAACCCAAACCCCAATGCCTTGGATAGTTTGGGTCGAACCCCTATGTACCTGGCGGCGACTGCTGGGAGAGGCGCGAATGGAGAGAGTGACCCTGCAGCTCTAAGTAGATGCATCATGGCATTGGAAGCCTGGGGTGGCAAAATGTTTCCGTCAGATATGAAAGCCTCTGAGCTTCGGTGGCCTCAGAACGTCCTTGCTGCCCAGTGGCGTCCAGAAGATTTGAACGAGGTGTTGCGTCGCTCCTCGGTGCGTTTTCCTCTACCGTCAGATGTCGTGGGTGAGCAAGTTGGTACTTCGATTGGGGCGTTGTGGCAGTATCCCCTCCACACTGCCTTGGTATCACTGATCAAAGAAATCCAATCTTTCTATGACAACGATGGAACCGTTCCTCTCGGGCCCTTTAGCGACCCTCACAATAATACCGTTGCTCGGTAAGTTTCTTCCAATGCTGAATTTCTTCTCTACAATGCAAGATGCTTTCCTCAACCCATTTCTCTTGTCTGCCACAGAACAATTCTAACGTTGATACGATATGGTTTTGAGCCCAATGAACGGATTGATCGGCTTGGCTGCAGTTCTCTTCCTGAACTGGAGGATTTTGTTGGCTTTGCTCCAATTCAGATTCTCGGTTGTGCCGCCTTGGAGGCTGACAATTTACGAGGTCGGATAAACGAAGGTCTCCTGGCGTGTATCATGAAGGTTCTCGAGGAGACGTGCGACGCGCTTGTGCGCAACGGTGCTCGACCTTCGCTGGATCCACCTCCCACGCTGCGCCTATTCGCAGCGAAGAAGGAACAGACTGCCGGCCATCACGCTGATTCGGATGGACTTCATATAGACGCGTACGATCGGAGCACGCTCAAAGTCGAATCGAACAAGAAGATTGTGGCCGTGCTGGGAGGCAACGAAAAATTGCAGGCTTGTAAAAAAGCTTGGCAAGAGATTAAAACGATATCCTCCACAACCAATTTCTCTCCTCCGTTTGAACAGGATTCTGCTTACACGGAGAAGGTCGTTGCGGGTGGTTGCAGCGAAAAGTCCTGTGCCATTTGTTGGAGTGAGTTTGGGTCGATTATGAATCGGAAACATCGTTGCCGCGTGACAGAACGGTTTGTATGCGACGACTGCTCTTCCAAGCGTGTTGTTCATGACGGCAAGGAAGTTCGTGTCAGCGACGGCCAGTTTGCTTTGGCCCATTCTGACCAGGCGACGGCGCAGCGAGAGGAAGCGCATAAGAAGAGGGTGGAAAATGAAACTCAAATCAACAAAATGAAGGAAGATCATGCCAAGGCTAGACAAGCGAGGGCAGACGAGGACGCACAACGAGATTCGTTGTTTGGGAACGTGATGGAGAAGGCCACTAACATGCTGCTCGGAGAGGAGTCTGAATCGAAACCAGCTGCAGTTGGCGCTGATGTGGGTGGGCTCACGGACTCTTTGAATCAGACGAGAAACGCTCTGCTGGACCGGGGCCAAAAGCTTGAATCCCTTGGTGAAAAGACCTCGCAGATGGTGGACTCTTCGGCAGAGTTTGCCAGGATGGCGAAGGAACTGCAACGACAGTCAGAAAGAGGATTCTTTTGGTAGTACCGTAAATAGTTAAATCATATGACTGTTGATTTCCACTACTAGTACTTGTGCTAGCCAAGCCATCCGGTGGCTACGGTAGCTAGTAGAGGCCTACTGTGCAACAGTAACTGGCTTCAAGCAAATCGTAACGGTACTGCGTCAATGCACTTCCACGGCAAGCGGACGCTCATTTGGACGCGACTGATCATCATCTCGGGACACAAAACAGTGACGTGTTGGGTGGAAGCAACAAAAACAATTGAGACACCACATCAAGGTGCTGATTCACCCGAATCGAATCTTTTGTTGATGATTGTGTCATAGCAACCGTGGCCAAGCCCGAAGCAAAGTCATCATCTCGACCACTGATCACATTATTTTGCTGTTGTGTTACATTTAGTGTTGTTTCAAGATGATCAAGCTGATTCTTTTCTTCTCCCTTTTGAGCTTCTGCAATGCTTTCACGGTTCCTGTCACGAGAACTAGCATGAATGCTCCCAGATCGATAATTCTGAGGATGAGTGAGCCCGAAAAGCCTGCAGCCCCAGCAATGGAAGAAGTGTCTGCTGACAGCTCTGCTGTTGAAGTGGATCCGATGGAAGAGGTAGAAATGGACGCGGAGACCAAGCTTCAAATGGAAAAACAACGTCGAGCCGAGGAACTTCGGGCGCAAGAGGTTTTCATGAAAAAGAGCACTGGTATCTACAAATGCACCAACTGCGACTGGGAATATGACGAAGAAAAGGGAGATAAAATGATGATTGGAGGAATGATCGATCCAGGAACAAAGTTCGAAGAGCTTCCAGCAAATTGGCGTTGTCCTGTCTGCCGGGCATCCAAGGATTCCTTCGATGAAGTGGTGGAAGAGATTCCAGGATTCGAAGTTAACCAAGGATATGGATTTGGTACCAACGCGTGGACTGCAGGACAGGTAAGATATTTTATCTTCGGCAGTGGGTTGTTTTCGCTGCTTTGATGCCAATGTCGTTATTCCATCCCTGACACCTTTTCTTCGACATTGCTTTTTCGTAGAAAAATCTTGCAATCTTCGGAGGGCTTGGTGCCTTCTTCCTTCTCTTCCTTTCGGGATATGCCTTGAGTTAAATCAACAATCTGCATGCTAGGACTCATTGGAATTTTCGTTCCATGGTTGTATACTAACAAGCAAATGCAAGGGCCCTCCAACTGTGTGGAGATGGCACTAGCTAGAATATACAATCATGCATTTCTAAATTTCAATTTCATTTGGCTTTCCATTTTCGTCCTACCGCTACCGGTAGCTTCGTATCAGTGTTGCCTAATATTTCCTTCTAAACATCTTCGATCGACATTCCTCTTCCATACGCTAGCTGGGAGGACTCCCGTCAATCATCTGATATCTGATCAGTGGTACCTGTATCGTCGTATCTATCAAGGTTCACTGTCGCTTTGCGTTCAATAAGCTTCGATGAAGGCAATCAATGGAGCTTGGTACGGTGTCACCAGTGATGGCGCCTCATGCTGTTCTGTCCTGACGGCGGATACAAAACGGACCATTCTGTCAGCTGCAAGCAAATCACGCTTCGAAAGAACCTAGAGGAGACCCAGTGCATACCAGGCTTTTACCTACCTCTCTTTTCTCAACTGGCGCGTTTTAGTAAGCATATTTTCAATTGGGGTTTCGGCACTTGACTGGTGAGAGCCCACTTCGAGGATTTTGGCACGGCACCCGTATGAATCCCATGACGTCCCAAATGCTTCCTCGCTTGCCAAAAACCCAGAAAGCCTCCTGGCTAGCTACTACCGGTAGCCACGGCCATGTATGAGGACACGGTAAGCCACTACAGGTAGCAGACTTCCACAATGCATACAGGTACATCGGAGAGATTGTTCGCTATAAAATACATTACTTGTATCGATCGCAGATTTCGTTCAAGGTGTGGCAGACTTCCTTGTCCATGCCCTCGTTTGCAGGTTCAGGGTGAATTCATCCTTGTTCTCCACGCCCCTTCCTTCTTCCGGGTTCACAATTATCCAACCGCCCGTGATGGAGATCGAGGAAGAAAGCGGGTCGTATACTGCCTTGTGACGCGCAATCCATCCAGGCATGTCCCCAGAAGTCTCTATGCGTTCCATCTTCCATGTGTCGACATGCAATCCAAAGACAGGTGTGAAGCCAGGTCTGCGATCTTGCGGGTATCCAACACATCCAATGATGTAGATCATTGATCCACCAGCAACAGCAGCAACCTCCTCTTCTTGTGACAGTTGTTCTTCCAATGATGGTACAAGGGTAGCTGTGTGAAAGTCTGTGCACGGAAAGACTTCTTCTGGGTAGGAGTAAAATTCACAGTTGCCCTTTCCGTCGTGCACAACGACATCGTTATAAATAGCGAAGTCTGGGTCATAGTAATCTTCATGTTCTCCAGCAATCTCGACGAATCGTCCATCAGGCAACAAGGTGCATGACTTGCCAAATCGATCAAACGACCAAATGGGGCGGCAACTCTCTGCGGCGGATGATTCAAACTGGACAAATGCACTATAGGCACTGGCACCGCACTGGACCATGACTTTCCAAAACGGATCCTCTACTCGTTCAGGATTGGCATCCCCAAACTGTACGCAACAACCGTCTGCAAAATCATCAGCCGAAACCGTGGGTAGCAACTCATCCCACTTTCCCCAGGTGTTGGCGTATCCCCTCAGTTTGGCTCGATCTTCAGAATCCATCTCCTCCATTCGCGCCCCAGCTTGAACCAGAGCAAATAGGATCTCCCTGGTTGTAGTGTTGCTGATGACTGGTGTAGTAGAGCAATTGCTATTAAGGTTGTCATCCACCAGAGATGGAAGGGGGTTGTTGTCTCCCGAGACATTGACCTTGTGTTCTCGCAGCAATGCATTGACACACTGGACGGCTCTTTTTCGAACAGCGTGCATCAAGGGCGTGTTGTCAAGTCGATCTGTCTGTTCCACAATGGACGTGCCGCCGCCGTCCTGGTTGTCGCCATTCCATTTGGAGATCAGAAAGTTGAGCATGTCCACGTTGTCATGGCAAATTGCGTAAAATACAGGTGGCTCTCCCTCCTGCCCACACGCCAATGGATTGGAACCAGCTTGGAGCAATCGTTGGGCTTTGTCCCTATCTCCCACCAAAATAGAGCACAGAAAGGGAGTTCGGTGGCAGGTGTCCGTCTGCTCCAGAATGTCTTGGTTTTCTTTTGCTGCTTGTAGCGCTACTTCCAGCTCTTCCGTAGTACCATAAATTACAAGCTGGAACAATTTCGTCCAACCAAGTACCGATTCCAACGGATCATCAATGTCCGTGTAACAGGAAGCGATCAGTTCAACGACGTCGAAGCGGCCCTTGCTGGACGCTATTTGGAGGGCTTCTTGCAGCGTTTCCGGTTCTGGCTTCGGGCCAGCTTGTTGAACCAAGATCTCTTGGGCTTGACTGTAGAGATCGTCATTAAGATAGCCCTGGTGAAGAGTTTCTATCAACGAGGGCATGTGGATCTTTTGGTTGAAAAGGTTTTTGCTGTTGTCTAGTTGTGATTTTTGTGTGGGGTGGGAAGCTCCGAAGATCCAAAGATCCGTGCACAAGCGTGAATGGCCAAACGTGTGCATCTCTTGGACGTACCCGTGCCCTACCTTTACCGTACTGCTGTAGCAAAGAGTGACTGGATTTTACAAATGGCAACTTTTGGTTTTGGTAGGACTCTTTCATCTCCTTTGCGACTCGTCAGTGCTGGGCTAAATTAAATGTACTTATGAAACGTCTGATTGTGTCCACAGGCGCCGAAGATTTTGTTGCAGGTGTTGATCATTGTTTGTGGTGATTCTGGATATTGTCTTAGTATTTCTAGTTCCTAGTCTCTCCTCCTTGTTGCAAAGCTGGCAGTGTTGGCCCCCAAAAATCCCCAATGATGCAATGATGACAACAACGACCCCGATCGGCGAGCCCCGCACATGACAACCAACTCAAAAAGCTTCCAATCAAGCCAGCAGAAAAGAAGATAAGAAGATACTCGAGTACTGTATACATATTCATTTTTAAAATTAGGGTGAGTTGATTGATCATTCCTCATCACATGAGCAATGACAACCACATAAGATGACAAATCAAATGAATCGAATCGAATCTGAACAATCAACAGCCAGACCTCGTACTGTAACGCCTGCATCTCAAAAACTGTGCACACAGACAGTTGCAATTATTGTTGCAACTTCTTCTGGAACGGTCCTAGACAACATCGGGTTTCCATTCATGTCATTGTATCGAGCAAAGCTTGGAGGGCAGAGAGCATTCACTGGTTGCATCCCTGACAGCCTGACAGAGCAGTGTTGACAAAACCATGCTTGCACTGGCACCGGTAACACCAGTCTGCACTCGAGTTTCATTCACAGATGATTCTATGGCTGGCTACCGTAGCTGAGCTCATGTACGTATGTAGATATCAAGACTCCTAGTCTAGCTAGCCACATGCAGTGGTACTTAGCTTTTTCGTTTCCGTTTATCATCTGGGGCATGAAAGTTTTCTCGGTCGTAAAAGCACCGCAACAACCGAACGGCTTGGTCTTTGAGGACACCTTCCACAATCGGGAATGGTTTGTCTGTAGAACCATCTTCCTTATCATCCACACTGGTTGCTGTGTGCAAGGAAAGAATGGACCCACATCCTCCAAATCGATCATTGCGACACCCAAAAATCACCTTTCCAATTCCTACCGTTGCCAAGGCCGCACTGCACATGATGCAGGGTTCGCAGGTCACATAGAGATGACATTGAGAGAGAATGGAAACGGGATAAACTTGACCAGATCCCCAACCGTCGTCGTCCATGGCATTCTTTTCTTCCTGCAGAGCCTTTTGTTGTTCTGGGGTTGTGGCGGATTGAGCCATAATGTGGGGAGGGAGCCGCAATTGATCCGACGAGGCCCCCAATGTCAACATGCGATCCACGGCCACAACTTCGGCATGGCGACTGGCATCTCGGGTGGCATTGACTTGATTGGCCCCGTGAGACACAATGGTACCTCTAGTAGTAGTGGTGTCTTTTGGCAATAAGACAATGACACATCCCACGGGAACTTCGCCAATGGCCAAGGCTGCTTCGGCCACCTTTAATGCTTGACGCATAAAGTATACATCATCATTATCTTCCTCGTTCAAGTTGTTGTCTTTCAAGTTGGAACTATCGTCCTTCTTGGAAGTAGAGGTATCATCATCCGCCATCAGCTCGTCCACTTGTTTCTTCTGGTGGGGCTGTGGTGGTTGGGGTTGGTTGGTGGTTTCGGGACGCGAAGCTCCAAAGCATAAAGCCTGAGATCCTCCCATGGGACATTAGGGTTGAGGTTGTCTTTCGGAGACACACAGCTGACACCATCACGCCATCACTCTCCGCCAAGCAATGAAGACCAGGAGACTGCGGCCAGGATCCATAACCGACTCTACAAACCCAAAGTACTAGTAATGCATTGATATGAGGCAGTTCTACTATGTGTACAGTTGTTCAGGGAAACGTAGGGGACCAGAAAGACGATGTTCCGGTTGGATATCGAATTTGTTTTTGCTGTGGTTGCTCATCCTACCATTGACGGCAATTGAGGCTTTTGTCCCGGTTCGGCATCATGCATTCACTCCTGTTGCATCAGCATTACGAAATGGCAAGAATTCCTTCAATGACTTTTTTGACAAAGGTAACCGTGACGAAGATGGAAATAATAATGAGAAAGAAAAAGCAGAAAACAGGGAGAGAATACGAGACATTCTAGTCAATGGCGATGTCGACGATGCCATTTTCCCACCATCCATCAACACCGTGATACCCAAATTCAAAGTGTTGGTCAAGAACAACAACACCAACAATCAGACCAACAACGGTTTTCAGGAAACCAACAACGGCAACAGCATTGATACTGACAAGAAGAAGAAGAAAAAGAAGAAACATAATCCCATTGCCTTTTCGTGTCGGATTGTCACCTCCTCCGATGGAAAGATACCTACCCAACAATCTGCCTTACCCCCATCCCTCTACCAACCACCTCAGATATTGGCCAAACTAGACGCCATTTATCATGCCACAGTTCATGAACAAACCAGATTTATTAAATTCATGGACCAAAAGTCAACGGATTATCCGACGACCACGCCACAAGATGAAGCCAAGGTGATTTCCATTCTAAGAAGCTCCCTCGAGGATGCTGGCTTTGAATTGTTGACCCGACGAGATTTGGATCTCTGTCAAGCACTCAATGCCGAGTATCTGTTGCGACTCAGCATTTTGGAAGACTTGAAGGAGCTCGATCCATCCATTGCTACAGAATTTTATCCAGAAGAAGAAGAACTACAATCTTCAAACACCACCTCTAGATTCCTCTACAACGGACGAGTCCTCGTCTTTTGGCGTGGATACGGACAAGAAATCACACGAGGGCGTCTACTGCTACCCAAAATCGATTACCTGCAAGCCAGTATTGTGCAACGAGCTGCTTCGGGAATACGAGTCCGTCTCAATATCTGGGAAGAAACCATTGCCACCAATGCGAGAGAGAAGTACTACAACGTCGAAACAGCCATTCTTTCGACACTCTCCAATCTGTTGATTGGAATGAACATTCCACGACTTGCAAAATGGGCTACACTCCTGACGGACAGTGCCAAAGAGCGACAACGTGAAACGTCCCAACAAAACAAGGAACGCGTGTTCAAGCTGCAACGCTATGGTGGATACCGATCCAGTTTTGCGTCGTCGGTCGATGCCTTGACGCCCTTTACCATTTGCGAAGTGGATTATGGAGATCACAACAACAACAACAAAAATGCGACTCGTCGCGTCAATCAAACCGAACATGACCTGTACGATGTCATGAACTGTGGACAATTGACATGTCAGTATGATGAAGAAATAAGCATGCAAGAAGAGCAACAGCAACGATTGCCTCCCATGCAACTCTTGGAACGTGTCAGTATCAGCAACTTGATTGACTTTGCCACCATGGGGCCAAAGAGTTTGTTGAAAACAATCGTTGCCAAAAATGAACTCATGGAACCAACCTATCGAGAGGTCTGTTCATCTATCTTACTACGAGTCCATGGCGGCAGCCAAGGCAACACGAATAATGATTCGTAATCTCACAAATCTCTCTTTTTCTTTCATCACGCAGGTAATTGTTGTGTGGCGTCCGCTACCTCCGAAACCAGCAAAGCCGGTCTTTACGCCACCCAAATTTGCCTATGACGTGGCCGATATGTTTGACTTGAAAGGACTGCCAGAGTTGCCATGTGCAAAAGAAACACCCATAGAACAACCTCCCATGGAAATTCGGGCGTTCGCCAGCGTCCCCATGGCCAATCTACCGGCAGTCTTGCCCAAAACCAAGCTCGTGTTCCGACCGGCAGATGCATTCGTCTTTGATGCCGTATCCATTGTGTCCTTGCTTCTTGTCATTAGTTCGCAACGATTCGACAATCCGCGGCTGGATCTACTCGCTCTGGTATCATTCTCCTTGTGGATCTTTCGCACTGTCATACGGTATTCCAATAAACTGGCCCGCTACGATCTACTGGTCAAAAAGTTCTTGACATCCAAAATCACCCATCGAAATTCGGGCGCAGTCAAGTATGTCACGACAGAGGCCGGATCCTATCGTGCCACGAGGGCTGCCCTTGTGTACACTTGGTTGAGGTCTCCCATGCGAGTTGTCACGTCAAGGGCTTGCAACGACCGAGATCAATTGGTCCAGGATGGCCTAGCGGGGGTGAACGCCTTGATCAAAGGCGACAAACAGGTCAAGGTGGACATTGAGGCTGCACTTCGAGATTTGGAGGATGTCGATTTGATCCACTTCTCTGCAAATGGACGCAGGCTAGAATCAGTGGTTCGAGATTCATCCAGCGTTGTAGCGGCTCTGGGAGAGAAGTGGGCTGGCATTTTTGAGGGGGAAACGACAAAGCCAATTGAGATCACATCATGGGATGGACCCAGGCCCTAGTTAAGGTTTGAGTTGTGGGAGTATCGGGAGAAAAGTGGTGCGGCCTAGCGGAAGTGGACCAAAGGTTGAAGGTTCAATTTGCATGGACTGGACGGTTTGCTTTGCATGTATATGCAGGCTACAAAGCGCTTCCGAGATGAAGAGAGGTCACCACAGGAGACCACATGCTTGCCTGAAGCCCTTTTTTGCAAAGGCTTTCACGACAAAATTTAGTCATCTTGACAGGTCAACAGCCATGGGAATAAATAGCTGACATTCAAGTGACGATCACAATAGACTTTCAACTAGATTAAGGCATTTAGCGACCGCCGTCTTCGATAGCTTCCGTGAGCAGTTCCAAGAGCTTATCAAAGCCAATGGCGTGCCACATCTGCTGCCAATTGTTGTCAACTGGGGGTGCTCCTTCGGGATACCGTTCTACTCTGTGCATTTGTTCTGGGCTGGCTCCATATGGGTACATTCCAGCCTTCTCAGCTCTTGCGTGCATGGCCATCAACTCATCGTCGGTCATGGTTGGACTACGAGACATAAAGTTGATGCCTTCAAAGACACGTACCCCACCTGGCAAGCACAACATATTATTGAAGCAAGAGTCTGAGCCCGATTTGTTCCTTCAACGCTGCTTGAATAGAAATTTGATCTCACGATGGCTTACCTCTTTCCAGGCACTGGAACTGAATTGCTTCCTTGTATGCTCCTGTATCAGGGTCCTTTTTGATGTCCACAATGTAGTTTGGAAACTCTACTCCGAATCCCTTTTCACGGAGAATGCCAGGAGGATCATTGGGGTCAACACGACCGAATAGGAAGTAGTGAGCACCGTTTGCCACGGGGCTCTTGTCCCAAGAAAGCGGACCTGTGGCAGGAGCAGGCCCCCGAACTCCAAAATCATCGATCCAAGCCTTTCCGCCTTGCGTGAGCTAGATTCAATCCATCACAATCGAACAGATGATGAGTGTTGTTTTCTACACATGTAGGTGCCAAACTGGTACAAGAATGTATAACCTTTTGTCGCTCTCCCTCGTACCTTGATGTCAAGAGTTGTATCGTAGACTTCCTTGAACTGTGTCCAATCATGAAACTTGTGTTCGTACCACTTGCCTTCGTATTTTTGAATATCAAAGTTGTCCATGCTTGGTTGTCTGACCTCTTCATATGCCGGACATCCCTTGACAACTTGGCCTTGAAAACTGTCGTCCAAACCAAGATTGAAATCCCCCAATCCAGCACTACCTGCAAGGCCTGATCCTACATAGGCAATGAATGCAGTCAGAGCTGCTACATTCAAGGCATTTCGAATCTGAAAAACAAAAGTGAATGAAAGCAAAGATGAGAAACTCTAGCCAGGGCGCAATAATCAAAAAGATGACTGAAACTCTTCTTTCAAACAGCCGTGCTTACCTCTTTTGACAAAGTAAAGGCAGCAATGGCCGCAACATTTCCCAAGATGAAGGTAATGGGAACCAAGTTTCCCACCATGGGTCCAGGACTAGCATGCAGGACTTCACTGATCCAAAAAATGGGTTGCAAGATGGCATGTGCCACGGCGAAGAAAATCCAAAAGTTGAGGGCAGGCCCGAAATCGGCTGGATCAGCCACATTGGCCTTCATATCCGACAGTGATGAGAAGAAGGAAGCATAGTCTCCAGCATGCGAGGCCACAGCAAGGGTACCAATGGCCGCTGCTGCAATGACGAGAGAATTTTCAGGAATCAGGGGCTTATTATTGTCTTGGTCATCAGGTGTGGGATCTTCACCAAAACCGGATGCTTCGCCCTCTACCGCCTCCTCTGTTCCTTCTTTTTCCTTGGTCTCCAGGAAGGCAACTGTAGGGATGAATTGTTGTTTGGTTTGAGATGCAACCAATGGCTGTGGAACAAAGGCAGCCACGATTTCGAGGTGGGACAGTGCCAGAAGTGCCAACAAGAGCAGGCTTTTGTGGGTATTTTGCTTGACCATCTTGATGGGCGGATCAATTCCAACAAAAGATTCAAGAACTGATGATGGGGACGAAGTTTAGAGGTTGTATTGAAGCCAAGCCAAGGACACAACTTGACAGCTTTCTGCCCATTAATTGCTTGGATGCATGTTGCACTTCCCGTGGCCTTTGGAGTTGGTGTCAAGGGATGTTTGTGGCGCCTGAGGTCAGAAGAAGATCTGAGAGTACCGGTTCAACCAGCTTTTAAGCCATCAAAGATGTATTTGCGCAGGTAGAAGGTTCGGAACTTCTGCAGTTGCTTCCGACAACGCACACGAATGACGACAGTGGCAGTTGGTTCCTCCCAAATTCTTTTTGGAAGAAAATGACAATGCTGGCAATCAAACTGACTTGCTTGGACGACGCTGCCATTCATAGAAACAGCAGAGCCACAACATCGATCGGACCACAAGCATAAGTTTGCCACAAAAAGACTACCATGAAGACCAAAACAGCACCGAAAGAAGCTACCCAGAAGGTGCTTGATAAGGATGATGTTTGGGTGGGCGGCATTCTCCCTTTTGTCGGCATGGGTCAGTTTGCCTACCTTGCCCCTGTGAACCGCAAAGTAAAGGACCTGTATGAGTCATACTGCAGCACCGTGCAGAATCCCCCGAAGGTTTTGGATCACGAGGAAAAGATCCCAGCAACCAGCAAAGCTACATTCTACAGAAACATTTTCTCCAGCGTCGAATGCGCCGAATTCTGGTACAATGCCAATGCTTCCAATCATCAACTGCTACACAACAAGAATGTCTGCCAATGGATTGCAAGAGTTGGGAACCTTCGAGTTCTCCAGTGGGCCCGTGAGAAAGGATTTCTATGGGATGAAAGGACCTGTGCTGCTGCTGCTCTGGGAGGACATTTGGATGTCCTGAGGTATGCCCACGAAAATGGCTGTCATTGGGATAGAACAACATGTTCTGCTGCTGCTGCAGGAGGTCATTTGGAAGTCCTAAAGTACGCACATGAAAGCGACTGCCCTTGGAATGAATGGACATGTGCTGGGGCAGCAAGCGGCGGAAATCTCAATGTCCTAAAATATGCACGGAAACACGGTTGCCCTTGGAATGAAACTACCTGTTCCAATGCTGCTCAACATGGTCATTTACATTTGCTGAAATGGGCCAGAGAAAATGGGTGCCTATGGAATACAGATACTTGCACCGATGCTGCTGCAGGTGGCCATTTGGACGTCATCAAATATGCACACAGAAATGGTTGTCCATGGGACGAATGGACATGTACTGCAGCTGCCAGAGGCGGGCACTTGAAGACATTGCAATGGGTCAGAGAGAATGGATGTCCATGGGATGAATGGACATGTGCACAGGCTGCAAGAAGTGGGCATTTGGAGACTTTGAAATGGGCTAGAAACAATGGCTGCCCATGGGATGAATGGACGTGTTCTCGTGCTGCCCAACAAGGGCATTTGAATATTTTGGAATGGTTGCTCAAGAACAACTGCCCATGGGATGCAGGAACATGTGCAGAGGCAGCTGGAGGTGGACATTTGGAAGTATTGAAATTTGCACATGAAAATGGCTGTCCATGGGATAAGTCAGTGTGCTGCCGTGCGGCTGAAGGTGGCCATTTGGAATTGTTGAAATGGGCAAGAGAAAAGGGATGCCCGTGGGATGTTTGGACATGTTCTTATGCTGCTGAGGGTGGACAGCTGGAAACATTAAAGTGGGCTCGAGCTAATGGCTGCCCTTGGGACCGCAGGACGTGCACTTATGCTGCTGGAGATGGCCGATTGGATTTGTTGAAGTGGGCTAGGGCGAATGCCTGTCCATGGGATGGAAGAACATGCAGTCATGCTGCAGCTGGTGGACACTTGCAGGTTCTCAAGTGGGCCAGAGAAAATGGCTGTCCTTGGGATGCCAAGACGTGTTCCAATGCTGCACTTCACGGTCATTTGGAGGTTTTGAATTGGGCCAAAGAAAATGGATGTCCAGAGAGCTGTGGCTCAGATATTCTTTTGTAGTATAGAAACAAATTAGTGAAGAATTCAACCCTGCCAGAAAGTACAACGAAATTAGTACCACCCACCCCTCAAATATATCCAAAGAACAAGCTACGGGGCTATCCACGGCGCTTGCATCTTCACTTCCAAACTGCTGCATGAGTTCAAACCTTCAAAGTGTAGTACTGGTACCGTCCATAGACTCTATGGACGGTACCAGTCTATGGACGGTACCAGGTAGAAGGCATAGATGATGCATCGCATCGTCGCCACCATAGTTGCCACTAAAAATTGTTTGCAGCTCGTGGATGCCCATGATGATTGGTCCAAGATTCTAACCCAATAGCAATGGGTGACGTCACTCAACGGTACTACTGTACCGTACCGTATGCCTCGCTTCTTGCAACCGTTCCGGAACCGCAACGGTACCAACAGACACTTTCATCGGCAATCCATTGGAATGCTTTTGGCCTGTTATTACCAGTGTGTTGATTGAAGAGTGAAGAGTCGAGTCATTATTTTACAAAAAGAGCAGCATCATGAGTTTCAACTCGAGTATCACGGTTGTGGCGGGGTTCATTATCTTGGCCATATCTGTTGTATTGTTATGGTGGCATTTGGTGGGAGGGGGCACCCCTCAGGAAGAACCCAATATCGAAGAAGCCAAAGTGGCCCTTATCAGCCACGAGACCAATCTACCAGTACGTTCAGTTGGCTTGGGTAGGCCAGTGCGTGGCAGAGTCCTCTATTCTAGCAAGGAAATGGAACAAGACGAGGGTGATAGGCATAGAATTCTTGTTATCAAGGCCCGAGAGGAACTGGAAGCGAAGAAACAGGCTGAAGAGGAAGAGTTGGAAGCTTTCAAGAAGAAGAGATTCACCATGAAGGACGTTCCAGATTTTTCCTTCAAGATCGACGAGGGAGACACATCTGGATTGGGTTCCTTCATCTAAGAACTGGAGCAATGGCTGGGAACGAATGACACAGACGCAAGAAACGGTTTCTTGCTCTTTGGTTGGGGTGATTAGAGCATTCTGTACTTCAGCTGAGCATCGTGGGGCTTTGTAGCTGTGGAAACTTATGTTCACACGCAATGGCTGGACTGCCTCTTGAATAATAATCACTATGATATATGAGAAATGTACTAGGGCTAGTAGGAGCTGGGATGCAGTGTGCAAATGCGTTTTGGTTGACAACCAGTCTCTGGATTGAATCATGAGGGCGAGATGAACCTACCTAGCTAGGTGGTAGATAGGCGAGGGAGAGGAATGTGGCTGATCTTCTTCTTTATTCGGTTCGCGCCTCTCGTTAATTGTTTGTTCGGGGAGATTGTCGCCAACATTGGTTATTGTACCGATGTGATGTGACGCCTTCATGACCAGGGCTCCTATGGAGAACTTGTGCACTGTCATGGCGTTCAACCAGACATCCAAGAAGTACCTGATGACGGTGGCGAAGAATGCATTTGAAGAAGTATCTTTGACGCATGGTGCCATGCAGGGCTCAACGTAACCTCCTTTGAGAACGAAAGTCAACCAAGTGGTCAAAGTTACTCATTCCTATGCGATAAACAAAGAACAAACGTGTCTATTAGTCAAAATCCATCCTTGTAATAAATACATATTACTACATTGGTCTCTGCGTGCTTCCCTTAACCAGCAATTGTCTTTTGCATTCGACTGGGCAGCTGTGGCTGCTTCATGAAGCGAATGAACTCCTCCAAGACCGATCTATCATTCCTCATGGCCTCCTTTTTGCAATACTCAAGAATCAGTTCTTTGCAATACCCATATCCCAACGTATAAGCGCCAACTTCGTCGAAAAAGTCGGCGTTGGGCCAAGAATCGTGCCGTTTGAGGGCTTGCTCCAGCATTAGCCGTTCGCATTCGTCCTTATTGTGGATGATCGAGCGATTCTGATAGTCACGAGCAATTCGAATAATCGTAGGCCAGAGTCCAAACCAAGTGAGGCGTTCAATCTCCAAGATGATTGCAGGGGTCAGGTTCAGTCTCCGAAGACCGTGACGAGGCAGTCTCTTTTCTAGATCTTGGGCTCGACTGACCACTCCGCCAGCGTCCAGATTGAAGTACAACTCCACCATGGCTTCCGCGCCTCCTTCCAGGACAACTCCCATGGGTCCCATCTCTGGAGATACTCTCATTTCAGGGCACTTGTCGTACAGGTGATGTTCCATTAGCACAACCTGGATATGATGCGTCAATTCATGAACCGCCAATTGCTGAGCTTTGTCGTAAGATATCGCTCTGGCAATGTTGACCACCATCTTGGAGTCTCCTGCTGCAGCATCCCGATCCGGCTCAACCCAGGCTTCGCAGGAGACTTTGGCGTCATCCATATACTGCTGCTTCAGGTGGGCAGATTGGAGTTCCGGCATCCAAGCTTGGCAGGTCTCCAGAATATCGTCCACCAATTGACGATAGACAGGTTCATATGATTTCTTGGGAATCATGATGTGAGATTGAAATTGGGCATGCCGTTGGTGCAGTGGTTCTTCACAATTTCCAGGTAACAGAGCGTCCAATTGAGCATGGACTCTGGTTGTGTGGGCCGGATCCAAGTAATTTTCATCCACTTTTGTGTCATACAGAACCTGACTCTCCTTGTCGAACGAGTCCCTCGTCTTCTTCTCGTCGCCCTCTTGACGGCTAAAAGTTGAATCCAGGTGATAGGCCAAGCCTCACAGATTGGCTGCCATCCATTCCAAGCGATACACGGTCCAGCCCAAGTTGTCAGAAGAAGGAATGATCCACTTGTGCAGTTGCTCATGTTTCTTCAAACTCCACTGCAGGCGTCGATCCAGTGCGGTAAGCTGGCGTTGCATCCAGGGCTTGAGATGTTGATCTTTAGTGTCCTCCAAGTTCCTAGCGGCTAGCATGACAGCAATGTAGGTGTCTGCTACTCCATTGACATCACTGTAGCCATGCTCTGCTGCAACCACACCCCCCACCGCAACAGCAGACCCAGCAAGGAGGGGGATCCTGGAAATCTCTCTTTTAAATCCTCTCCACATACTGAACGTAGACTACCTTGTGCCGTACGATGGTAGTTTTTAAGTTGGTTTGGTTGCTGCTTCAGTTGTACCGGTATCATACTCCCACTGAGCACTCAAAGTTTAAAAGATCAGAGATCTTGATATTTATTATGCCTAACCTTGCTTGTTAAGGATACGCTACCCCGTGAAGTAGCCCCCAGATACATTAAGTGCCGTATGATAACCACGAGATATTTTCCATAACAGAGACTTTCTAAAGCCAACGCACAGACTCGGTACTTTGTAACACGAAGCACAACCTTCGTAATTCCATTTGTCCCGAGGGTTAAGTTACTAATTAATCGTTCGTAAGCCCCAGATCCAAAGCTCTTCAGCATCCCAGCAACAACTGTAACACGAGATATTACCTTCATAATCACACCTGGCACCGGTTCGAGCAAAACCTGCAAACTTACCAGCAGGAAGACCCTACCCACCCTCACAGGCAGGTACCGACACCAGGAATCGAACCTGGAGCGAGAAAGAGTGGTCCATACCTCCTCTAACCAACTGAACCATCCCGCCAGTATTCCCCGGGAAGTTAACTCCTAACTGACTAGTTACCAAATTGGCGCGCTTCTAACTTGGCGCGGATATGATTCGTGTATGATGCTTCGCGCTTCAACATGCGTACCGGTGAAACGATGACGTTGTTCATGTTCTTATTCGTATTTTTTTTTAATCTTTTTATACCGATAGTGAATCTTCTAGCTAAATTCCGGTACCGCGCTTCAACATGCGTACCGGTGAAAACAACTGTCTGTCATTCGGAATGACGTCAGTTGAAGGGTGTCATGGAAAAACTTCCGGATACTCGGAATGACGTCAGTTGAAAGGTGTCACGGGAAGACATCTGGATACTCGGGCTAGATGCATGCATGTAAGGGGGCAATGGGAGTTAGTTTCTAGGAACGCTCTTAACGCATTAGCACCTATGAGCTTCATTCCTTCCTTTATATGTGTCATGCTGGTTTCGATTTTCACATCAAATTGGGATAGGTTGCTAAGAGTTGAATGTCCAGTCACATCGTACTTCTTTATTATGGTGCTCTTCTGTTTACTGTTGCTGTAGATGTAAGTAATGTATCCAAATTCGGTTTCTTTTTCAAAAACTACTATGATGAAAGTGAATAGATCGGCGCCATTGTCAATCCATTCTAGTTCACGCTCATAGTTTATTTTGAAATAAGGCATTAGGGATTTTTTTAATGGGGTTAATGCTCTAAGAATGTTGACTGAGCTGAAACTGATAAGCCTAAATGATCACAGACGATAACTTTTAGGAGCAAGAGCTCTGGATCCCGTCAGAGATAGCTCCAACAGCTATGCTGGCCTACGCTCCACCACACAGCTGGCTTATCTCCAGCCAAAGCAGCAAGAAAGATCGTCCTTTCTACCATAGTTAAGAAAATAGTACGAAAGATTGAGACCGATCCTGATTAGCTTGTAGCCCTTTGATACCGCAGCAGTTGATACCAATCCTGTTGAGGCGGGCAGAAGCAGTAGGAGGTAGCAGATAGTACTGTTCCCAGACTGCACTGCACGATTGAATAACGAAGGCCCCCAGCTCCTGAGGAGAGCTGGCCAAAGGGTCCAGCAGAGAGCTCTGCTGGCCCTCCTGTCTGACTGACAGGACAAGTCCTTGGTTTGGTGCCTACTGGAGGTGTTGGAACACTCCTGAGGCACGACAAGGCTCCCTGAACTGCCTGACTACCGCTGTCCTGAGGAAGGGTTTCAGCGAGGTCCAGTCCACTACTTCGGTATTGGAACTGAACCTTCCAGAAACTTATTGGATTAACAGTCGCATAGAATTCAGGCAGTTTTTTAAGGGAAGGAGACTCTCCAGGCTGACAAGGAGCTCTCCGCATTACAACAATCAGTGCTACACTACAGTTGGTTCATTGGATTTCTTGCAGGATTTCAAGCTCACTTTGAACTCCTTAGTCAACAGCCTTCTGATCATTCCTGACAGCTCTAGCCTCCACCAGAGCATCAGGAACCTTTGAGTTGACTACCCACCAATCCAACTACAAGACGACACACCCATTGCCTCGAAAGGACCTATATTCCAACAACCTCATCAACAACGCCATTGCATTGGAGTTGCCGATACGTACCACGAAAGAGAGGAAAATCAGCCAATTCACTCGAAAGAAGAAGCACTGGTCCTAACGGACACTCTGGAGTCCCGAGAGAACACGAGACTTATTATTTGCACCTATCTTGGCAATCGAGCAAGCCTTTTACGTCTTGAGGAACTTCGCTGCTTATCAAGGGCAACCCACGATATCTCTTTGCGCACGGGCTTATCTCTTGAGGGATTCCACGGAACGTTTCAAAACCTCCGTGCAGTTTTCGAGTGTCACGAGTTTCCATCCTATACTGTATCAGCGATTTCACGGACCGTACAAGGGTTCCAGAACGTTCTTTCGACAAGTCGCTCAGCCAATCAAAACGTCCGTGCAGTTTCCTGTATTTATCGCTCGTGCACTGAGTCAGCGAGCAGAACGTCAAAGGTTCTTTTTCGATCCTGGATCTTGGTATCCTCGGAGACTTATACGCAAGCTCGTCTTCCTCGACACGTTCTCGATCCGAAAGCAGGCCCAGTTTCGTAAACTGGATTCACGCTCACATTTTAAAGGATTTACACCGTCGAGTCATTGAAAATCGTGAAAACCCGGGACCGGAGCCACCAAGCTATCCATTGCGCAAAGAGACCAACTCGCAGAGCCTCGAGACAACAAGAGTCATTCGCTTGGCTGAAACTGTTACCATTGAATCCGCCATACCTTGTTTAGTCAGTGGGTATCTCACCTTCAGTACTGGCAACTTGTGCGGGAGATTCATTGGCCCAAAGTTGCCTGGCTCCTCAGTGGCAAAATACCCACAAACCAAGTCAGTTCCCAGCACCACGGCAACACAGGAAGCAGGCTCCAGACCCTCTACACAGGCTACCTTATTCAAGTACACTTAGATTGATTTTCCCAGGCCCCTAGCAAGGTCCCAAGAAGTCATCTTTGTGGTTTCCAGATTACAGTTGAGTCAAGCTTTATTGCACTGCAACAAGAGCTGAGATCCAGGTTTCCACCAAGTACAGCCTAGCCCCTTCCTTGGCAGAAAGCAAGCAACCATGTCACTCTACATACCTACAGTGACTCCTACACCATCACGGAAGGCCTCGAAGGCTAGAGAACCAAGGAAACAGGCTAGCCCAAGAACAACTAGCTACACTTCCCCTACAACCCGGGAGGATACGATTCGGGCCATCATGAAGAGTCTGGATGCGCAGCACACCTCTATCCAAGCCCTTGACACTACCCTTGATAGTCTCATTGAAGAGCGACAGTGGTGCATTCGTCAGCTGCTTGACAAGTCCCTTAGTCGAAACCTCGAGAAGATCAACGGAAAAGCAGCTGTCCTCAGGCAGAAAGCAGCCGCCTCCAGGACCAGGAGGCACAACTGGCACCACACATCTCTCAAGCACGATTGTGGGGAGTTGTTTGGCACTAGTGTTACTCGCCCTTTGGTCGGTGCCACAACCAACCACCAGTCATCTTCCAAGCCAGCTTGTGGGGAGTCGCCAGCCACTCGTCCTTTGCGAGTCACAGCGGACCCACAAACCAGCTGCCCAATGCCACTCCCTTGGTTGCTCCCGTGCAACCATCTGCCCTAGCTGGTGCTCCCACTGCATCACTGGGTGATGGGGAGATTACACAGAGCTGCCTACCTTCAGCTCCAGTAGTCACCCAGCTTCTACATTGGCTTATGGGGAGGCTAGTACTGTAGCCAACAGCAACCACGATTCTAGCTGGTATGATTCCACCATCCCAGGAAATCCCGCATGTAATCAACACAACGGCTGTCCCTCCCAAGCAGGACCGCACGTCCTTGGTAGACCCACGACAACCAAACTCATGTTGGATGCCCCACGGTTTGCCCATCAAGGCGACACACAAGCAACCAACGCGGTTCTAGCAGAGCCACCTCTCTTTGGTACTCCCAGTGCCGCCAGGCTCGTGCCAAACGAGAGGATCCCTTTGAAGCAAGTGCACACCCAAAGCAGATGCTTTCAAGCAGACAGCTTCCAGGGCAGGTGCAACAATCAACCTTGGCTGGAGATCCAAGTGTCCACCACGTCGAACGACACCAAAGCAAGATCCCCAGCTTGGTCCATCCCGGACCACCTCTCTTTGGTACTCCCAGTGCCAACTAGGCTTGTGCCAAATGAGAGGATCCCTATGGCAGCAATGCCACCCAGTCGACCATCCCTTTGTCGACAACCACCACCACTGTCTGACAGCAGCAACAATGTCACACCACAGGATGAGTCCAAGGTTCGAACCACCATGGTCTCAGTCTCCATGTCTCCAAGGCAATGGGAGTCCTCAAGTGTTTGGCATGTGGTTCCATCATGTGTTTGCTTCCATGATGGCCCACAGGATTGGATCCTCCAGTCCGTGCTGCTAGCACCGTCCCTGGATTTTCGGAACGGGCAACTAGACTACGTCCCTGTCTGGTACAGCCCATCCATCCCATCCGTCAAGGGACATGATTGCGGGCAAGAAGGCCGCTCCACTGAGAGCTTGCCACCGCTGAATTCGGCCTGTGGCAAAGCCACGAATATTTGTTACATATGAAGAAAACAAACAACAGCTATGATAGCAACACCAGCACCGCCGACACCTACCGAGTCGGCCCATGCTGATGAGCACGCAATCCCTTTGCGCCTACCTTTGGTCCAGCAACCAAACAACCATGTGCAAGTCCCCCACAGTTGAGATCCCCCATCTTGCATTGTGTTCCACTAGTAGTCGATGCTGAGTGGCCCATGGATGTTCCATTCATGGGGAGAGTTTGTAGATAGTTAAGTTTCAGTCCATATCGTGCCCATACATCCCGTGGAGCGTACTAAGGGGAGGCTACTGAGAAGCTACTCCTAGCTGTCCCCAGCACCCACAGCTGGCTTATCTCCAGCCAAAGCAGCAAAAAGGATCGTCCTTTCTACCATAGTTAAGAAAATAGTACGAAAGATTGAGATCCGATCCTGATTAGCTTGTAGCCCCTTTGATACCGCAGCAGTTGATATCCATCCTGTTGAGGCCGGGCAGAAGCAGTAGGAGGTAGCAGATAGTACTGTTCCCAGACTGCCACTGCACGATTGAATAACGAAGGCCCCCAGCTCCTGAGGAGAGCTGGCCCAAAGGGTCAGCAGAGAGCTCTGCTGGCCCTCCTGTCTGACTGACAGGACCAAAGTCCTTGGTTTGGTGCCTACTGGAGGTGTTGGAACACTCCTGAGGCACGACAAGGCTCCCTGAACTGCCTGACTACCGCTGTCCCTGAGGAAGGGTTTCAGCGAGGTCCAGTCCACTACTTCGGTATTGGAACTGAACCTTCCAGAAACTTATTGACAGAGACGACTGCGGGTGTTTTTCAAGTTCTTGATTTGAATTAGATCTGCAGTTGAGAGACTAATCAACATGCAACTTTCCATTGAGGGACATTGGTCCAGCTCTGCTATGTCATCATAATATTCACTGACAGAGGAGTTGGGAAACCAGTTCTTCACAGAGGCCTCTTCGCCGGGATGGATCATGCAACACAGCTGCAATACCCCTCGTGTAGCTATGGTTGAATGTGATGAAAGCTTCGGTGATGAATTCATGGCGCATGAACTCCATCACGGTCATATATTCAGGAAGAAAGGCGCAAAGAGAGGTGATAATCCACATTTTTATTGAAATTATTAATGACAATGACTAATGAAACTTTTCCTATCCAGATGTGACGGTGTCCCGATGGATTTAGACCAAATGCAGACCTACTTGCAGAATTATTTTGGGATTCCTGTGGCATTGAGGAAACAGGCATTGAGGGAACAAGGCGCTACTAAGATTAAATACCCTTACTGCGGCAAGGTTCACGAGCATGGACCTGGATCCAGGCATTCTCATGCTGGATGCAATGAAGAGACTAGGTCAGTTGTCAGTATTGTTATTGGCGAGAGGACTTTTGTTCCTGGATATGGCTACACTATTATTCAATATAAGGAGAGGGATGACAGAGTACGGGTAATTCTTCAACCTGAGGATTAGTCTTTTTAAATACGGTTAAATTTGAATTTGAATTTTAAATTGCCCAGTGGTCGACCCGTTGAGTCCACGTTTGGCATATTTTGGAAATCCTTGCGCGCTGTTCGGCAATACCAAATTTAGGATAGTCCTTGTATCTCATCTTATTGAAAGAAAGAGGTTAAGATGTTAATTAAAAAACCTCAGCCAAATGCAGCGGCATCGCGATGGCGTGAAAAGGAGGTTTTGGTTTTTTTAATCGACCCTGCAAGCAATGTCTTCTACAGAATTGTAACAATCCATCTGGTTAACTCTATGAGACTCTATGAGCACTGCGGGAAGGAGGAGTATGATGGTAACGGCTACCTCCACTTTTGGTGTTCTTCTGTAGAGGGTCAATTTGTTGGGTACATTGAGTATTGTCGTCCTGTCTCCTTGAGGAAGGCTGCGTTTGATTTGAAAATCAGTACGGCTTGTCTATGTTGCGTCTCTCCGGCAATATATCGAAGGTACTCCAAACAATTTGACTCTCTACCCCGGCTTATTCCGGGGGATGAGTACGACGAGGAGTTTTTGGAGGATTTGAATTGGATCTACAAAATGATTCATGAGGACTTGGCTACCAATGGGGGCATTAATGAAATGATTATCAGGAAGATGTGCACAGACAGGAACCTAGACTACATTGAATGGTGTCAGCAGACTACTCAGCCTTATCGCGAACCAGATCTCTATAAGAAGGTTAGTAGTGTCTAGGGCTTGGGAGGAGAATCGCGAACCCGAGTAAATTGTTTTTGTTTTGCCCACTCAATTACATGAGCCTGGTCATGAATGGAATGGGGGCGTTCACTTCGTGTTTCTTCCTGAGCTTTGATGAAGTCTGATGTAAACTTGGGATAACGGGCAAAGAGTTTGGAGTGCGTTGTCTTCAATTGGTTTGAAGGCATTTTTTCTTCGACATCCCGTTTGAACGAGGTTATATCATCATGGAAGCTGCCAAATGTGTCGACCCTGCATTTCCGAACTCGAACGGGAGGCAATTTTGGTTCAATAGGATCTCAGTTAGGATGCCAGATACCTCTGAGAGTGTAAGGACGCTGAAAATGCCTGGTCCGATGATTTTCTTTACTCCACCAAGCAATACGGACTTGGTGGCTTGTTTTGATGAATCCAAGGATGAAGTGGTTGCTGCAGGCATCGAAGCAAATTGCAAATGCGGTATAGAGGACCTTAGGCAAGTTGGAGAGGAAGTTGATACTTGGCCCATTGATGAAACGGGATGATAAAACGAAACTCCATTGTGAAGCTTTGTTGTCACCTAACACAAGTCTGGCAGGAGGAGGGATTGGATTGGGCATTTCTAGATTATGGTCGCTTGATTGAAAGGTCTGCGGTCACATGGTCTGAATAGTGGTATGGGATTTGAGCTCTGCAACAGACTGGAAGGCTTCGAGAAGCCGGACTTAAGATCAATGCTACCAAGTCCTTCTTCGCAAGAGGAGAACTTGAGTATTTAGGCTACTGGATTACTCGAGAAGGAATCCAACCCGTAACCAAGAAAATAGATGCGATCCAGAATATCACTCCTCCTATGAATAGAAAGGAACTCCATAGATTCATTGGACTAGTGAACTACTATCGAGACATGTGGATCAGACGATCACATGTACTAGCACCACTCGCTTCGTTAACTTCCAAAACCAAGAAGTGGAAATGGGAAGCTGAACACGACAAGGCCTTTCGCCAGATGAAGAAGATCATCAGCAAAGAAACCTTGCTCGCTTACCCTGACTTCAACAATACATTCGTTATCCACACGGACGCAAGTGACACACAACTGGGTTCAGTGATTTCCCAGAAGGGAAAGCCTATCGCGTTCTACCGTAGGAAGCTCAATCCTGCTCAAACACGCTACACCGTTACGGAAAAGGAACTTCTCAGTATTGTAGAAACTCTGAAAGAGTTCCGTAATATTCTTCTCGGGCAGAAGATTATCGTACATACGGACCACAAGAATCTTATATGTAAGAACTTCAATACCGATCGCGTTATGCGATGGCGTCTTATTCTGGAAGAATATGGCCCTGAGCTACGGTACATTAAGGGCGAACACAACATCGTTGCTGATGCATTGTCAAGACTTAACATCTTCGACAATGATTGCTCTTCAGAACAAATGGAACCCAGCGAGATCGCTGAGCTCATGGCTGCAGACGAAGAGGACTTCCCCAGTGAGTTCCCTCTCTCGTTCCCCGAGATCGAACATCGCCAGAAGGACGATCACGATATCAAGAAACTCCTCAGGGACAAGCCAAACGACTACAAGAAGCAATCTTTCCCCAGAGGGGATAAGTCCTATGACTTAGTAGTCAAAAGCGACAAGATCGTTGTACCCAAGACTATGCAGAAGAAGCTAGTCGAATGGTACCATGGTGTACTGATGCATCCTGGCGAGACTCGCACGGAACTTACCATCAGTCAACACTACACCTGGAAAGGAATGTGCAAGACTGTGCAGTCTGTATGTCAGCGTTGCCAAAGCTGCCAGATGAACAAACCCAAAACGCATAAGCTGGGATTGATGCCTCCAAAGACTTGCGAGGAGATCCCTTGGGAAAGACTATGCATTGACCTGATAGGTCCATACAACGTCGGGGATCCTAACAAAAAGAATTCCTGTACACTTCATTGCCTGACAATGATCGATCCCGTGACCGGATGGTTCGAGATTGCAGAGATCTGCTCCAAAGCAGCAGACGAAGTAGCTATCGTTCTAGAACAGACGTGGCTTACTCGGTATCCATGGCCTGCTGAGGTTATCATGGATAGAGGACGTGAGTTCCGCGCAGAAGTCGAGAAGACTCTCCGGGATGAATATGGACTTCGCCGCAAGTTCATCACCACACGCAGCCCTCAAGCCAACTCTATGGTCGAGCGTGCTCATCAGACCATACGCAACTTGATAGCTGTTCAAAATATCAAGTGTCAAGACGACCTCGTGAATGGATCCTGGGATGGAGTCCTCATGGCTGTTCGGTTTGCAATGAATGCCACGATTCACACCACCTTGCGTGCAACGCCTGCACAGCTTGTGTTCAATTGTGACGCGATTCGCAACGCCCGTTTTGAAGCAAACTGGAAATACATTAAGGAACGTCGCCAACGACTTATCCAACAAAATAACGATAGAGAGAACGCCACACGTGTCCCTCATCAATACAACGTCAACAATACTGTGATGATTCAACAGTATCAGCACCGCAAGTATGGCCAGCCAAAATACAAAGGTCCTTACACTATAGACCGAGTCAATGACAATGGCACTGTACAGCTCCGACATGCTACCGCTAATGGCGGCACAGTCTACCAGACTTGGAACATAAGGTATATACACCCATACAAGGCCTGACCCCTTGTAGGATTGCCATCGTGCGACGCACATGTCTACATCTAATCTCCGGAGAGTGCCTCGCACTTTAAAATCATATGTCCTCCTTGTCCGACTGCTGCCGTGCCTTCTGTGACCCTTGTCAGGGGGCGAATGCAATACACGGCTCTTAGCCTTATTCGCGACTCGATCCTAGATAGGTTTGAGTTTGACTCATGACTGAGTCTCTCGTGAATAGTCATTTGAGACAAGGTTCTCAATGACCGCCTAGTCATACTAGGTTGCACTAGGTATCGACGCAGCCTCGCTGATAGATATTTAGCTAGCGTGGAGATTCTCCACGCTACTTCCACACTACTAGTAGATTACTAGAGCTAGAGTTTCCACGTGTTCCGAGTTACACCGTGGTCTGCGTAGGATGCCTACCAACACCTACGCTATTCCAACTCCTACCTGATTGCCAGGTGCCCATGGGAGTAAACTGTATCCATGGCCTCGAAGATCTCTCTCATTGATTAGTTTTATAGCTTTCTAATGTCTCTCATAACTTTCATTCTCTCAAACTCAAAACACTCGAAATATCTTTACACTAGCTTTTAGCATAGTGCACTGATGCGACCGAAGGGAGTAAGATGTAATACCAATAGTAGTTGCATTCGAAGAAAGAAAGAGTGGCAATGATGGCCTCTTCGCTTATCAGTAGTGCACTACGCTAAAAGCTAGTGTAAAGATCTTTCGAGTGTTTTGAGTTTGAGAGAATGAAAGTTATGAGAGAGTGGCCAAGCGCAATCAGAAGACTCTGATAACGAGGACAACTCCTCTATCGATTTCAATCACCTTGGATGGAGAAATCTCTATCTGAGGATTAGGCCAGGATGATGACTCAAAGAACCATGTTCCGATTTCTCATACCAAAGTGATGAAGATATCTCATAACTAGTAAACAAGAATTGTTTGCAACCGATGAACTCTCGGCAAATTAGATGATTTGCCTAGAAGCTGCTCAACTAGACTCTGATGATCTATTTAGCATCGTTAACCTCGTCCATGGCCAACCACCTCGTAAACGTCGCAAGACAAGAGACCTCAAACCTATCGTCTATGTTAGTTTAACAAGCGAGAAAAGGGAACAAAACCTGTTACACTCCGTTGCTTACTGGATACAGGAGCATCCGGAACTTTGATTGCTCAAACTCATGCTAAGAAATTACGCATGAAGATCTTGGGGCGTCCAAACATGTTGACTACCCCTGCAGGAGAATTAAACACCAGCACGAAGTGCACAAGGTGCATTCATGATTCCTGAATTCCACAATGATAGAATTATCGAGTGGGATTTTACACGTCACCAAGAGCTTGGGGGTATGACATGATCATAGGTCGAGACATTCTCTCTGACTTAGGATTCAAGTTCGATTTTCACTACCATGTCAGTGGAGTGGACGGCGCATCTATTCTATGAAAGACAGCGACACCAATGAAGAAGAGAACTTCTTCATTCCTGATCCTACTGCTGTTGATGACAGTGCAGATCGTCCAAGAAGATTCTTGATGCGAAAAACGAACAAGTGACTTAAAGGCAGGTTTGCAAAGTCAAAATCAGTTGAATAAGGAAGAGCAGAACAGCTTCATTCCTTATTAACGAAGTACTCTGACCTATTCGATTGCACTCTAGGAAAGTGGCAGATGGACGACTACGAAGTAGAACTCCTCCCTACGCTAAACCCTATCACGCTAAGGCTTATCCTATTCCACGTGTCCATACCAACACTCTTAAATGGAGGTTGAACGTCTCTGCAAGCAGGAGTACTCAAGAAGGTGAACCGTCCGATTGGGCGGCACCAACTTTATCATTCCCAAAAAGGATGGATCTGTACGAATCATCCTGATTTCCGGGAACTAAACAAAAGATTAAGCGGAACCTTATCCTATCCCAAAAATACAGGACATGCCTTGAACTAGACGGATTCAAATACGCTACTAGTCTAGACCTGAACATGGATACTATCACATCCAGCTGTCACCCCACTCGAAACAACTCTGTACCATCATACTCCCGTGGGGAAAGTACGAGTACCAGAGGTTGCCAATGGGCCATGTAATAGTCCCGACATCTTCCAAGAGAAGATGGGAACACATGCACGACCTAGAATACGTCCGTGCATACATTGATGATCTACTCATCCTAACTAACGGCGATCTGGCAGATCACGTGAAAAGTTGGATGAATTCTCCGAAGGCTTCGAGAAGCCGGACTTAAGATCAATGCTACCAAGTCCTTCTTCGCAAGAGGAGAACTTGAATATTTAGGTTACTGGATTACTCGAGAAGGATCCAACCTATAACCAAGAAAATAGAGCGATCCAGAATATCCTCCCCCTATGAAAGAAAAGAACTCCTAGATTCATTGGACTAGTGAACTACTATCGAGACATGTGGATTAGACGATCACATGTACTGGCCACTCGCTTCTTACTTCCAAAACAAGAAGTGGAAATGGGAAGCCGAACACGACAAAGCCTTTGCCAGATGAAGAAGATCATCAGCAAAGAACCTTGCTCGCTTACCCTGACTTCAACGATACATTCGTTATCCACACGGATGCGAGTGAACCAACTGGTGCAGTATTTCCCAGAAGGAAAACCTATCGCGTTCTACAGCAGGAAGCTCAACCCTGCCCAACACGCTACACCGTTACGAGAAGTCTTCTCGTATGTAGAAACTCTGAAAGAGTTCCGTAAATTCTTCTGGACAGAGATTTGTACATACGGACCACAAGAATCTTACATGTAAGAACTTCAATACGATCGCGTATGCGATGGCGCCTTATTCTGGAAGAATAGGCCCTGATACGTACATCAAGGGCGAACACAACATCGTCCTGATGCTTGTCAGACTTAACATCTCCACAATGATGTTCTTCAGAACAATGGAACCAGCGAGATCGCTGAGCTCATGGCTGCAGACGAAGAGGACTTCCCTAGGGAGTTCCCTCTCTCGTTCCCCGAGATCGAACATCGCAGAAGGACGACACATATCAAGAAACTCCTCAGGACAAGCCAAACGACTACAAGAAGCAATCTTTCCCCAGAGGGGATAAGTCTTACGACTTAGTAGTCAAAAGACGACAAGATCGTGTACCAAGACTATGCAGAAGAAGCAGTCGAAGGTACCATGGTGTACTGATGCATCCTGGCGAGACTCGCACAGAACACCATCAGCCAACACTACACCGTGAAAGGACTGCGCAAGACTGTGCAGCCGTATGGCAGCGTTGCCAAAGCTGCCAGATGAACAAACCCAAAACGGTAAGCTGGGATTGATGCCTCCAAAGACTTGCGAGGAGATCCCTTGGGAAAGACTATGATTGACCTGATAGGTCCTTACAACGTCGGGGATCCTAGAAAAAGAATTCCTGCACACTTCATTGCTTACAATGATTGATCCGTAAACGGATGGTTCGAGATTGCAGAGGTCTGCTCCAAGCAGCAGACGAAGTAGCCATCGTCCTAGAACAAACGTGGCTTACTCGTATCCATGGCCTGCTGAGGTTATCATGGATAGAGGACGTGAGTTCCGCGCAGAGTCGAAAAGACTCTCCGGATGAATATGGACTTCGCGCAAGTTCATCACACGCGAACCTCAAGCCAACTCTATGGTCGAGCGTGCTCATCAGACCATACGCAACTTGATGCTTTCAAAAATCAAGTGTCAAGACGACCTCGTGAATGGATCCTGGGATGGAGTCCTCAGGCGTTCGCTTTGCAATGAATGCCACGATTCAACCACCTTGCGGCAACGCCTGCACAGCTTGTGTTCAAGTGACGCGATTCACCATCCGTTTCGAACAAACCGGAAATACAAAGGAACGTCGCCAACGACTATCCAACAAAAACGATAGGGAAACGCCACCGTGTCCCTCATCAATACAAGTCAACATACCGTGAGATTCAACAGTATCAGCACCGCAGTAGGTCAGCCAAAGTACAAAGGTCCTTACACTATAGACCGAGTCAATGACAATGGCACTGTACGGCTCCGACATGCTACCGCCAAGCGGCACAGCTACCAGACTTGGAACTAAGGTATATACACCCATACAAGGCCTGACCCTTGTAGGATTGCCATCGTGCGACGACATGTCTACATCCAATCTCGAGAGTGCCCCGCCTTTAAATCATATTCTCCTTGTCCGACTGCTGCGGCCTTCTGTGACCCTTGTCAGGGGGCGAATGCAATACAGGCTCTTAGCTTATTCGGACTCGATCCTAGAAGGTTGAGTTGACTCATGACTGAGTCTCTCGTGAATAGTCATTTGAGACAGGGTTCTCAATGACCGCTCTAGTCATACTGTTGCATGGTATCGAAACATCGCTAGATATTTAGCCAGCTGGAGATACTTCCACGCTACTAGATCCATGCTAGACAAAACTTCCACGGTTCCTTAGGATCGTGGTCGTAGGATTACCAACCTACGCTATACACTTCTACTAGTTCCCGGGAGGCCAGATCTACGTACCTTGTGAGATCTCTCTCATTGATTAGTTTTCATAGCTTTCTAATCAATCTCATAACTTTCATTCTCTCAATCAAAACACTCGAAAGAATCTTACACTAGCTTTTAGCTAGTGCATTTCAGTTGTACAACCATTCTTCTGCTCGTCCGAGAAATGACAACGACAACGAGAGATCGACGATACTCGTACACTGCAACTCGCAACACTGTTGCAAGCGCAAATCAGAAACTCTGACAATGAGACAACTCTCTATCAATTTCAATCACTTGGATGGAGAAATCTCTACTGAGGATAGGCCAGGATATGACTCAACGAACCATGTTCCATTTCTCATACCAAGTGATGAAATATTCACTAACTAGTAAACAAATTGTTTGCAACGATGAACTCTACGGCAAATTAGATGATTGCTGAAGCTGCAACTAGACTCTGATGACTATTTAGCATCGTTAACCTCGTCCGTGGCCAACCACCTCGTAAACGTCGCAAGACAAGAGACCTCAAACCCATCGTCTATGTTAGATTAAACAAGCGAGAAAAAGGAACACAAACCCGTTACACTCGTTGCTTACTGGATACAGGAGCATCCGGAACTTTGATTGCTCAACCTCATGCAAGAAATTACGCATGAAGGATCTTGGGGCGTCCAAACAATGTGACTACCCTGCAGAAAATTAAACACCAGCACGAAGTGCAAAGGTGCATTCATGATTCCTGAATTCCACGAGATAGAATTATCGAGTGGATTTACATCACCAAGAGCTTGGGGCGTATGACATGATCATAGGTCGAGACATTCTCTCTGATCTAGGATTTCAAGTTCGATTTCACTACCATGTCAGTGGAATGGGACGGCATCTATTCCTATGAAAGAAGCGACACCAATGAAGAAGAATTCTTCATTCCTGATCCTACGTTTGACGACAGTGCAGATCGTCTCAAGAAGATTCTTGATGAAATACGAACAAGCTGATTTAAGCAGGTTTGCCAAATTCAAGATCATTTAAACAGGAAGAGAAGGAACAGCTTCATTCCTTACTGAAAGTACTCTGACCTATTCGATGGTATTTAGGAAAGTGGCAGATGGACGACTACGAAGTAGAACTTCTCCTACGCTAAACCCTATCACGTAGGCTTATCCTATCCAGTGTCCATCCAACACTCTTAAGAAGGGAGGTTGAACGTCTCTGCGAGGCAGGATACTCAAGAAGGTAACGTTCGAGTGGGCGGACCAACTTTATCATTCCCAAAAGAGGATCTGTACGATCATTCTGATTTCCGGGAACAAAAAAAGGATAAGCGGAAGCTTATCTATCCAAAAATACAGACTTGCTCTTGAATCTAGAGGTTCAAGTACGCTACTAGTTAGACCTGAACATGGATATATCACATCGAGCTGTCACTCACTCGAACAACTCGTACTATCGTACTCCCGTGGGAAAGTACGAGTACCAGAGTTGCCAATGGGCCTATGATAATAGTCCGACATCTTCAAAGAAAGATGGGAAACTAATGCACGACCTAGAATACGTCGTGCATACATTGATGATTTACTCATCCTAACTACGGCGATCTGGCAGATCACTTGAAAAGTTGGATGAAGTTCTCCGAAGGCTTCGAGAAGCGGGACTAAGATCAATGCACCAAGTCCTTCTTCGCAAGAGGAGAACTTGATACCTAGGTTACTGTATACTCGAGAAGGGATCCAACTATAACCAAGAAAATAGACGCGATCAAGAATATCGCTCCTCTACTAACAGAAAGAACTCCTAGATTCATTGGACTAGTGAACTACTATCGAGACATGTGGATTAGACGATCACATGTATGGCCCCACTCGCTTCGTTGACTTCCAAAACAACGAAGTGGAAATGGGAAGGAACACGACAAGGCCTTTAGCCAGATGAAGAAGATCATCAGCAAAGAAACCTTGCTCGCTACTGACTTCAACGATACATTGTTATCCACACGGATGCGAGTGATACTCAACTAGGTGCGGTAATTTCCCAGAAGGGAAAACTTATCGCGTTCTACAGAGAAGCTCAACCCTGCTCAGACACGTACACAGTTACCGAGAAGAAACTTTCAGTATCGTAGAAACTCTAAAAGAGTTCCGTAAAATTCTTCTAGGACAGAAGATCGTTGTACATACGGACACAAAAATCTTACATGTAAGAACTTCAATACGATCGCGTAATGCGATGGCGCCTTATTCTGGAAGAATACGGCCTGAACTCGTACATCAAGGGCGAACAAACATCGTCGCTGATCGTTTCGAGACTTAACATCTCCAACAAGAGTTCTTCAGAAAATGGAGCCAGCGAGATCGCTGAGCTCATGGCTGCAGACGAAGAGGACTTCCCTAGCGAGTTCCCTCTCGTTCCCGAGATCGAATCGTCAGAAGACGACAACGATATCAAGAACTCCTCAGGGACAAGCCAAACTACAAGAAGCAATCTTTCCCAGAGGGGATAAGTCCTACGACTTAGTAGTAAGACGAAAGATCGTCGTACTAAAACTAGCAGAAGAAGCTAGTGAATGGTACATGGTGTCTGATGCATCCTGGGAGACTCGACACGGAACTAACAATCAGCCAACATACACCTGGAAAGGACTGGGCAAGACTGTGCAGGCCGTATTGTCAGCGTTGCCAAAGCTGAAGATGAACAAACCCAAGACGCGTAAGCTGGGATTGATGCCAAAGACTTGCGAGGAGATCCTTGGGAAAGACTATGTATGACCTGATAGCCTTACAACGTCGGGGATCCTAAGAAAAAGAATTCCTGCACACTTCATTGCTTGACAATGTTGATCCCGTAACCGGATGGTTCGAGATTGCAGAGATCTGCTCCAAGCAGAGACGAAGTAGCCATCGTCCTAGAACAAAGGCTTACTCGGTATCCATGGCCTGCTGAGGTATCATGGATAGAGACGGAGTTCCGCGAGAGGTCGAAAAGACTCTCCGGGATGAATATGGACTTCGTCGCAAGTTCATCACTACGCGTAACCTCAAGCCAACTCTATGGTCGAGGTGCTCATCAAACCATACGCAACTTGATCGCTGTTCAAAACACAAGTGCCAAGACGACCTCGTGAATGACTGGATGGAGTCCTCAGGCGGTTCGCTTTGCAATGAATGCCACGATCCATGACCACTGTCCGCGACAGCTCGTGTTCAATCGTGACCGATACAACAACGTCCGTTCGAAGCCAACTGGAAGTACATAAGGAACGTCGCCAACAACTAATCCAACAACAACAACGCGACAGCGTGTCCCTCATCAAACAGTCAACGATACTGTATGATTCAACAGTATCAGCACCGCAAGTACGGTCAGCCAAAGTACAAAGGTCCTTACACTAAAGACCGAGTCAATGACAATGGCACTGTACGGCTCCGACATGCTACCCAAGGGCACAGTCTACCAGACTTGGAACATAAGGTATATACACCCATACAAGGCCTGATCCCCTTGTAGGATTGCCATCGTGCGACGCACATGTCTACATCCAAATCTCATGAGAGTGCCCGCACTTTAAATCATATGTTCTCCTTGTCCGACTGCTGTCGCCCTTCTGTGACCCTTGTCAGGGGCGAATCAATACACGGCTTTTACCTTATTCGCGACTCGATCTAGATAGGGTTTGAGTTCGACTCATGACTGAGTCCTCGTGAATAGTCATTTGAGAACAGGTGTTCTCAATGACCGCTCTAGTCATACTAGGTTGATGATGAAACATCGCTCTAGATATTTAGCCAGCGTGGAGTATTCCACGCTACTAGATCCGCTAGACAAACCTTCCAGCGTTCCGTTTTGGGATCGTGGAGAGTAGGATTACTACCGCAACTACTCTATCCACTTTAAGTCTCCCCGGAGCAGATCTACGATCTTTGATGTGATCTCTTCGTTGATTAGTTTTCATATTTTTCTAATCTCTCTCATAACTTTCATTCTCTCAAACTCAAAACACTCGAAAGATCTTAACACTAGCTTTTAGCGTAGTGCATTTGACGTACCCATGATCTTCATGAGTAATTCTTAGCATGAGTTGAGTAATTAAGGTTCCGGATGCTCCTGTATCCAGTAAGCAAGGAGTGTAACGGTTTTTGTTTCCCTTTCCTCGTCTGTTAAATCTAAACATAGACGATAGTTTAGAGGTCTCTTGTCTGCGACGTTGACGAGTTGGTTGGCATGGACGAAGTTAACTGTGCTGAATAGATCGTCAAGTCTTTGAGCAGTTCTAGGCAATTATCTAATTTGCCGTACTCATTAGTTCAAAAATCTTGTTACTATTTAGTGAGATATTATCACTTAGGATGAGAAATCGGAACAGGTTCCGTTGAATCATCATCCTGGCCTAATCCAGACGGAGATCTCTCCACGAATGATTGAAGTCGAATCGGCAAGGCCTTGTCAAGCAGCCATTTTCTTGTCCATGTTTATGGATCCAACAGGGGAGTCGTCCTCTGTTGTCGGAGTGTCTGACTGTCGCTTGGCAACATGGTTGCATTCACTTTTCTTCTTGCGATCAGCTTTACCGCAGCTTTGGAAACCTTCTTCATGAGAACAGAGAGTTCCTCTTGGTGTAGGACTTGCGTCGTCGGACTTGCGTTTCCAGTCTTGTTTTGTTGTACGCTGGCTTGTATCGTTGCAGACGAGGACTGAGACTTGCCTTGAGCTTCTTCAGAGTCATGCAGTCAGCAGTGTTGTGAGTGTGGACTCGTGTAGTCGCCCATTTTTCTTCTTCTTGAAGAGTGGTCGTTGTTGCGAGATAGACTTGTACTTCTTGCTGTTCTTCTTCGAAGTAGCTTGCTTGGCATCACCGCCCTTGTCAAAGTCTTCGGAGGATTCCATGCGTTCGCAGAATCCAATGTTTCTCCGATAGGACTGAGAAAGATCGAAGTCGTGTTCGTCATCTTCTTCATCCACGAGCGTGGAATTCCTGACAAACAATGTCAATGATTCGTCATGGTTCAAGTTTGTTGGGTCCAAAAGGTGGTAGACGAGGAAGTTCATCGGCGTTCATCGACTGATGTTGATGACATAAGCCCGAGTAGTCATATCAGCAGGCTTACGCATCTTGCGGCGCATGAAGCGTTTCTGCTTTTCAAGAGCCTTGTAGGGAAGACCGCTTCGACACAGGCATTATGCCAAACGTAATGTAGGTCGTCCAAAGCAGGCTGAGCTGCTCCGTTCCAGGCAGCCTGGAAACATGCTTGGAAAGTGGCTTCGTCTTCACCGCTACGTATGTCGCGTGGAGCGAAATGCGTTGACTGCAATCTGGCCAAGGCATTCCAACGTATTTCACGATGGCCTGCACAGCTAGACTCTAACTGCTCTTGGCAGAGCTAGAAGTCATCTCCCTGAGGAGGTTATGTTGTCTTCAGGCGTAGCAATGGCGAGCTCGATGAAGACTTTTTCCATACGTCCAGCCCACTTGATGGTTTGATGTGGAGTCTCAGATCCATTATGATTTGGACCTTGAAGGTGTACTTGGCGCTGTCAGCATGTGCTGGAACAGTGCGAAGTTTGTAGTGGTAGAGCGAGAATCGTCGATTTCCATTCATCATCGAGGTCGATGAGAGGAAGGATTGGTTGTCGCGCAGCTAGACTCGAAGCTGGTGTACGCGTCTTTGGCAATCTTCATGGTGAGGAATAGGTTGAGGTGAGCTTAAAGCTATTGTGTTTTGTTAACAAAATGCACTACGCTAAAAGCTAGTGTAAGACTTTCGAGTGTTTGAGTTTGAGAGAATGAAAGTTATGAGAGGATTAGAAAGCTATGAAAACTAATCAACGAGAGAGATCACAATCAAAGGATCGTAGATCTGAACTCCCGCGGGAGACTATAAAGTGTGATAGAGTAGGTTGCGGTAGCAATCCTACTCACTCCACGATCCAAAAACGGAACGCGTGGAAGATTCGTCTAGCGTTTATCTAGTAGCGTGGAATCTCTCCACGCCAGCTAAATATCTAGCGCGATGTTTCACCATCGACCTAGTATGACTAGCGGTCATGAGAACCCTGTCTCAATGACTATTCACGAAAGACTCAGTCATGAGTCGAACTCAAACCCTATCTAGGATCGAGTCGCGAATAAGGCTAAGAGCCGTGTATTGCAGTTCCTTTTCTTCATATGCAACAAATATTCGTGGCTTTGCCACAGGCCGAATTCAGCGGCGGCAAGCTCTCAGTGGAGCGGCCTTCTTGCCCCGCAATCATGTCCCTTGACGGATGGGATGGATGGGCTATACCAGATAGGGACGTAGCTAGTCTAGTTGCCCGTCCGAAAATCCAGGGGCGTCACCGGGATTGGTCCATTGCCATGCACTAATGCCATGGTAGCCAGCTTTGGGGTAGAAAACATGGTGGCGTTCAGCTTCTGGGAAGGCGACACCATGGCAGTCAGCTCCTGGGTAGGAGACACCAAAGCTGCCTTGGTCAAAGGTGCTTGCTGTGGTTGCTCCCCATGGATTCCACCAAGAGCAGAGGGTATCTGCTTGGTGGGCCTCCTGGCAAATGGACTGGTGATGGTTGGACCAAGGCTGGTCCTATCCAAAGACAACGGCACCTCATTGGGTACGAGTCTTGTGGCATTGGCTGTGCCATAGGTTGGTGGTTCTGTGGGAACCAGGCTGGGAACCTTGGGTGTCACTGTGGGTGATGGACCACTAGGTCTCCTGCCAATGTTGGTTGTGGTGGGACCCTTGTGTGCTCTGTGCCTTGGAGCAGGTTGCTTGGGGGTCACCACTGTGTGAGTCTGCTCATGTGCTCTTGGTTGTAGAGCTGACTGAGTGGGAGCCACACTTGGTCTATTTGGTTGTGCAACTGGAATGTTGTTGGCACCAGCTCTGGAAGCTGGTTGCTTACTGGCTGGAGGTTTTGCCATCATGATCTCCCCAGAGGTTGGATGACTACTAGGGCTGGCAAGCTCGATAATCTCCCCATCATCCAATGATGGATGGGCACCACCGAGGGCATGCAAGGGTGTGGCACTGGGCAGCTGGTGGCTCGTAGCTGGGACACGCAGGGGTCGTGTGACAGGCAACTCCCCACAAGCTAGCTTGGGAGATGGAGCCGTGGCTACATTGGTGGGCAGCTGGTTGGTGGCCAAGAGGGCATTAGTCAATCGTTGCTGGATGGCAGTGGCATCTTGCTTGGAACGAGTAGCCCTGTGGCGCTGCTGCTTCTTTGGGCTGTGGAGCCGTTGGGGACCAATAGCGCTGTCACCAGTCGGCTTGTGGACGCCATCATCACTGCCCATGGCTGACAGTGGAGTGGCATTGGTCTCCCCATGAACTGATGGTGTCAAAGCAGGTGTAGGTGCTGTGACAGGTGGCCTAGCAGCTACCACGACCAAGGCGTCCAGTTGAGCTGTCAGTTGGTCCTTCAGGGCGATGAACTGGGCTTCCATCTTTCGTTTGAAGGTTTCGTTGTCTGCTCTCGTGTCTTGCTTGAATGATTTGTGATAAGCTCTCATGAGGTCGAGTTGTCGAGCAACGGTGGCCTGTTGCTGTTGAAAGTGGATCAGCATGTCTTCCATGGCTGGGGTATAAATGAGATCTGGGTGACAACTGGGGCTGTCTCCAGACAGCTCTGAAATCTCCCCATCACCCAGCTGGTGGTTGGTCCTACCATAGGTCATTGGTGTCGGCCTCTTCTCAAGGATGTCGAAGGGTGATTTGTATTCATCTGGTGGTTGTGTGTCCTGATGCCTGTGGCGGTAGGCTAGGTTGCTGTTGCCAGCTCCATCATGGTGTGTGGGAGGACGGGCACAGGTGTAGCTACCTTGGACTTGGGGCCCAGAGTAGACGCGGTGCCACCAACGTTCGGAGTAGCCAGGGGCATAAGGGTCACTCACATCGCTGTAGAAACCGTAGAAAGACATGGTGCCTCTTGTTGTCTGTCACAGGAAGAGGTGTAGGCTGTACTTGGTGGCAACGCTGGATCTCAGCTCTTGTTGCAGTGCAATAAAGGCTGACTCAACTGTTGCTGGGAAACCGCAAAGGGGACTTCCTGGGACCTTGGTAGGGGCCTAGGAAATTCAATTTGGTGGTAATTGAATAAGGTAGCCAGTGTATTGGGTATGGAACCTGCTTCCTGTGTCGCCGTGGTGCTGGGAACTGGCTTGGTTTGTGGGTATTTTGCCACTGAGGAGCCAGGCAACTTTGGGCCAATGAATCTCCCCGCACAAGTTGCCAGTACTGAAGGTGAGATACCCACTGACTAAACAAGGTATGGCGGATTCAATGGTAACAGTTTCAGCCAGGCAAAATGACCTCTTGGTTGTCTCGTGGTCCTCGAGTTACTCGAATCGGTGGATAGCTTCGTACGGAAGATCGTGATTTCCGTGCGGATTCAAGATTCAAGGACTCGACGGTGTAAAACCTTTAAAATGTGAGCGCAAAGCGATTACCGAAGCTGAGCCTGCTTTCAGAACAAGAACCGGTGCGGGGAACGTTGTCCTATAAGTCTTCGGAGTTCCAAGATCGCAAAGGACTTCACGTACTGACTCAGTGCACGTCGGATAAGTACCAAAACTTCACGGAACGTTCGAATCCTGCACGGGCGTTTTGATTGGCTGAGCGGCTTCCGAAAAAGAAGGTCCAATCGTTCCAAGACGTTCCGTGGGTAAGTGAATCCAATGCAGGACGGAAACTCGTGACACTCGAAGACTGCACGGGCGAATGAAAGAGATAAGCCTTGGTCTTGACCAATAAATCACGTAAATCAATGGTGGAAGCTGAAAGCGATAAGCCCGTACCACAAGGAGATATGCCTCGGGCACGGCGAATAAACAGTGGTTGCTCTTAACCGTAAAGGATATGATCTCAGTAGTCAAAATCGGTGCGAGCCAATAAGTCTCGTGTTCTCTCGGAGACTCCAGCGTTCCTTGACCGGGACCGGTGACTTCTTTCGAGCGAATTGAGTGCTTTCGTGCTTTCGTCGTGTCAACAGGAAGCTACCTCTCGAGTCAATGGCGTCGTGTCAATGAGGTTGAGAATGTAGGTCTTTTTGAAGGCAATGTGCTTTGTGTTGGCCTTGTAGGAGGATTGGTAGATGGTCAACAAGAAGGTTCTGACACTGTGGTGAGTGTTGGAACTATCAAAATTGACCAGAAGGTTGTTGACTTAGGACTTCAAAAGTAGGCTTGAAATCAGCACCAAATTCCAATGAAATCAACTGAAGACCAATATATTGTAGTGTAATTCGAAGATATCCTTTTCTCGTCAAGGAGGTCTCTTCTTCCCTTTTAAGAGAACTGCCTGCAAATCTATGCTGGCTGTTAATCCAATAAGTTTCTTTAAGGTTCAGTTCCAATACCCAAGTAGTGGACTGGACCTCGCTGAAACCCTTCCTCAGGTACAGCGGTAGTCAGGCAGTTCAGGGAGCCTCGTCGTGCCTCAGGAGTATTCCAACACCTCCAGTAGGCACCAAACCAAGGACTTGGTCCCGTCAGTCAGACAGGAGGGCCAGCAGAGCTCTCTGCTGGACCCTTTGGGCCAGCTCACCTCAGGAGCTGGGGGCCTTCGTTATTCAATCGTGCAGTGGCAGTCTGGGAACAGTACTATCTGCTACCTCCTACTGCTTCTGCCCGGCCTCAACAGGATGGGTATCAACTGCTGCGGTATCAAAGGGGCTACAAGCTAATCAGGATCGGTCTCAATCTTTCGTACTATTTTCTTAACTATGATGGAAAGGACGATCCTTTCTTGCTGCTTTGGCTGGAGATAAGCCAACTGTGCATGCTGGAGCTGTAGGCCAGCATAGCTGTTGGAGCTATCTCTGACGGGATCGAGAGCTCTCGCTCCTAAAAGTTATCGGTAGAGGATAGAGAAGGTCCTGCTTGGTCATATACAAGCAGTGCAGCTTCACAAATCCTCATTTTGGATTTCTGTGATATTGTTTGTGAGGCACCTCTCCAGCCACACATACACACACCAACACCAACACCAACAATACTCATCCAACCGGTACCCTTCCAAGGAACAGGCAACACCACTACACTACCACTACACTACTACACTGTTTAGCCAGTGCACCAATCATCATGGGCCGCAAGAAGAAGAAGCAAAAGCAGGGAATGGATGCCAGTGACACCATATCACCAGCAGCATCCAATGGCACCAACACACAGGGCAATACCACCAGATCCACTACTGCAGAGGCACTAGCTCACACTCCAGCTCCTCCTGCCAGAACACCTGTGGATCCCCCAGCCTGTTTGTTACCACCACACCACAGTGCCACCTCCAGCTTGGCTTCCTCCAATCTAGCCAACCATGACACAACAACAACAATGATCAGCCAACAACTTGAGCAGCTGACATTGGCATTGACAGAGGCATCAAAGCAAACTGCCCTTGATTCCTTCAATGCATCCTCTTCCCTCCATGGCATACTATCCCATGGCTCCATTCCTAGAACACCTGTGTTATCACTCAAGCCCAGCCCTGAGATAAAGGCTGGGAGGACCGATTCAGAACCAGGCAGTTTGGAACAGAGCTTGTTGGGTGATGTTAGGGACCCCCTTGGTTATCCATTCCAACTGCATGTTGCCATGGATGTTGCCTCTCCACCTATTGGAGATGGCTACCTTGACCAAGTATGGGCCCCCAATGGGGAGGAATACACCCACCAACCAACAACAATCCCATCACATCCCAGGGTAGAGGACACTCCCATTCAACCTGTGTCCTCCACCATCCAACCTACTGGAGTAGTCTCATCCCAGACACCAGTGTATTCAGCCATCCCTCCAATCAGCCAACCTTTTGTGCCTCTGGAGGAGCAGTCAAAGAGGAACTCCATTCCCAATCCTCTGGGGAGCCAATGGCCACAACCACAGGTGAAGCAATCCATCTTCTCCAACATGCATGGCATGTCTCCCATGAAGAGGATGCAAGGAAGGAGTCCCAACAATGTAGCAGGTCCTGTTGATTCAGGAAATCCTGACTGCTTTGGTGGCAATCCACAAGGTAATGACAACGGTGGCCAAGGAGATCCTGATGTCACTGATCCATGTCCTGGAGGATGTGGAGGCGGTGGCAATCCAGAACCAGAACGCAGGTACTTCCGTGCCAAGGCAGATGCCACAGCCTACCCTACTCTTAGATCCAACAAGGAGTTTGACACTTGGTATGAGGCTTTCATCGTCATAGCCAGAGCACAAGGCTTCTACAAGGTCTTCGACACTGAATATGCTCCCATGACTGCCGAGTACTTTGCAGAACTCCTACGGATGAACCGGTGGATCTATGCTGTCCTCCTGAACACAGTGAAGACAACCAATGGGAAAGTCATTGTGAAATTTCACTTCCATGATGCTGATTGCTTTGCAATCCTTGTGGAACTGATCCAGGATGCACATGCATCAGTAGCAGGCTCCCTGGACCATGTTGAGGTCCTCCATTGGCTTTCAAGTGTCCAGTACAGTCCCAGGCAGGGCTCTGCTGTTGACTTTGTCATCAAGTTTGACGAGACCATCACCCACTACAATGATGGCCACCGAGATCCTAGCGACAAGCTCAGTGACAGCATGCAGAAGCTGTTCCCGCAGCGTGCCTTCACCGATGTCCAAGTCCTGAACGACATCAGGTCCCGTGAGCATGAAATGATGTGCTGTCATGGTCCCCAAGAACGCTTCACTTACGAAGCCTACAAGGAGACACTCAAGAATGCCGCCACCCACTACGATGTCAACCGCCGTGTTCCCGACTCCCAACTAGCCAACCTAGGAACTGTTGGTGTGGAACCAAGCCATACCAGTGATGGGGAGCAGCAAGTCCTCGGACTCCCAAGTACAGATTGGTTCAAGCTTTTGCCTGCCGCCCGCCAACTCTGGTGCGAGCTCTCTGATACCGACAGACGAGTCCTGATAGGTTCGACGCTGCCTGTAGTTGATTCCAAGAGTGAAGCTGACCCAGCAGTCGGGGACACCTTGGATTCTCCCATGGCAGATGACAAAGCCTTCAAGGGCAAGCTCAAGCCCAATCCCAACCTGGATTTTTGATGGGGCAACTAGTGTACGTGCTGCACCGGTCAAGCCCAAGGAAACCAGGCACCGCCCATGTCTGTGGGGTAGCATGCCACCCACACTGGGGCTACCTTCCGCAGGAAATGGCACCGTATGACAAGTCCCCTTGCTAGATTTGTCATCATGATTCAAAGCATACCGTTTTGTGATTTGCAACTTGTCTGTTGCCACCAGTGGTGTCAAAAGACTCATCTCTGCCTGAGATGTCTGTGTTGTAACGTTTTGTCAACCACGCATTGATTCCAATGTGACTACTGACTGTTTGTCTCTGCCCCTCTGAGCTTCATGGGGAGACAAACAGATGGCTTCTGAGCCAATTCCAAGCTATGGTGCAAGTATGGGGAGACCAAGTGGGATCCTTACTGACGTCCAAGTGCAATAGGTTCCTTGTGAATGGGGAGTATCTGCAGATAGCCTCAAGACATGTTCCACACACACCTTCGCGAGTGACCAACCCAAGGTGGATGTGTAGTGTCCATCCCAAGAAGAACCTCTGCGCACACCACGTCTGTCCTAGATCCTAACACCTTTCCTCTCTTGGACAACGATGGCAATCCAATGCCTTTGCCTTGGAGCCAGCCATCTACTTTGGAGGGTTTGAGATCACAAGTGTGATGTCCCTTCTTCCTTTGTTCCAAGTGGTACCCAGCAATGGACACCTTGATGTATTCAAGAGGGCTGCTGACCTTGTATTAGGTCACAGCCAAGGTCCAAACTGAGGAACCAGATGCTCCCAGTTTTGTGGGAATGTCGAGGAATGACCCAGACATAGAGAAGCTTGTTGACGCCCCCATTTGATGACTCGAATGGTGGGAGCGATGAAATTAGCAATAGGAGCCTCTATGGGTGCGCCACAGCTGTGCTGGTTTAGTCGGATGGAAACAATGCTTTTGATCGTGTACAGTCAATCAGTACACACAGCATTGCAGCCATGTGACAATTTGTATATAGCTGAGGCATGCCTATGTGTTCCAGAGCATACATAGCCTTCAGCCTAGATACATTGGAATGATCAACACCAACAGTCCTCTCCAAGGACCTCCAACAGTGGATACCCTCTCCAAAAGAGCCAGTTCTGTCAACTGGAGTGAAATCGTGGTAATGGTGTTTTTAGCTTATAGTAAGAAAGATAGTAATGAAAGAGTAACCCTGAGACCCAGTAGCACCCTCAGCCCTGCAGTAGATAGATTCCTGTGTGGTATGTGCTAGGGCAATGTAACCAGCTCCCCAAGTAATTTGAAGTAGTGATTGGGTAGCATTGAACCAGCTCTCTGAGCTGGCCTTTCAGCCAGTGGAGGAGATCTCCATCATCTAGAGATCTCCCTCCCAGCTCTTGTGTTCCTACAACTGAGCATCTTGGCAGATTCTTATAGCAGGGAGTGCACTACATGTACTGACGATAACGTCGGGGCGCTTATTAGATGTTGTCTCCGCAAGTGGTACCGGGTAACTGGCTTTGTTCTGCTCTGGAGCTGCCATCTTTAGTCATCTTTCTCGATTGATTCGACATTCTACTCTACTGTACTTGATTTTCGTCTGGTTGATGTACAAGAATGTTGTAGGTGGACGGAGGTAACCTCCCACGGGTCCCCCCTGTAGAGCTGGTACATTAGAGTCACTTAGAGCATTCAATACCGCGGTCACCCATAGCACAAAACCCAAATGGTGCGTGGCTTGACATACTCGCAGCAAGGCTATGCTTGCTCGCGAAAGAGAACCTCAATGCTCCTATTGTGATGTTAGAATAATGTCATTGATGATGTGGCAATTCTTCTCCTTAAGTAAATTTGAATCCAATGAGTCAATTGGTTTGGGTCGGCTGTTGCCGCTACCCAAACGGTTCCGATTTGGGTAAGCCACATGGATCCACATGGTCGCTAAACCCATTTGACTCAGTCGACTCAGGGTCGGCCGGCGATACTCGATGCCAACCATTTGGGTTTTGTGCTATGGGTGACCCCGGTATTGAATGGTCTTAGAGACTCGCGAGCCGATATGTCACCACTGCTGAAACAAAGTCCATCCATCCAATGCGTCCGCGTCCACAGGTCCAAAGTATAGTGTCCACTTACTTCGGGTCAGTTGAATTGTGCAGTTATCCTGCACCGTCCTCGCACCGCACTGCACCAAAATTAGGGGCACTTCAACTAGCGTAACTAGAGTAACTGACGTAACTAGCGTAACTAGCGTATGGTAACTGACGTAACTGGCGTGCAACTGATGTAACTGGCGTAGAACATTGGAGGACGACCAATGTGGTCATCGTTTCAACTAGCTTTGTATTGTAAACAACTCTACAGAGACAACAGAGCAACGGCAACACTGTTTACAATGAGTTACACTTAGTTTTCAAGCTTTTGCAGCACTTGAATCACTGCAGTGTCACCTGCCTCCCCCCACATCTTTTCCAACAGCTGAGCTCCGTGAGATTCATCCAAGTCAGTCAAACAAGATGATGATCCAAGTCAGTCAAACAAGATGGTATTATTGCCTCCTTGAATCGAGCTCTAGAGCAATACAATTAATTTGGTGTTAGTAGAATTTTAACGATTACTCTGTAGTAGATAAAACCTACTTGTAACTCAGTCATTGATAGCTAGCTAGTAGCAATAGTTCAGCAGCAGCAGCAGCAGCAGCAGCAGCAGCAGCAGCAGCAGCAGCAGCAGCATGTAGTATTGGTACAGTACCACCGTACCGGTACCGGTACATGAGTCCTCAGTCAACATGCCACGGAGATTCTTAATAACAAGGCTTTTAAATTTATACGTTTAATATTTTAACATAAAAGCAAAATTGCATTTTTTTACAGGCTGGTTTCTCTGCGTCCTTGCACAAAAGACACACTTGGTACATTTGCATTAAGTCTTTGAGTCGCTCACTGGTTAAATTTTGGCTACTCGTTAAATACAGGAGAACACTAGGTTCTTCTAAGGACTTAACAACTTCAACTGATGTGGAAGGTGCCATTCTCCTGAAGGAGCACTGCACCAGGGAAATGGCACCAAATTCACGCGACTCCTTACTTCCAAAGTCCACTTCCAAAGCAGACCCGCCACCGCGTCCACACGGTCAACCGGACGGTCCAAAGTTAGACCCGTGGACCGACTAAGCTGTGTAACAACAGCGGAAGACAAAGAGTTAGACTATGAAGCCCTGTTCGATATTCGCTCTGTAAACCTTGCTTCGGCCGAGTCCAAGGCGTCGAATGCGCTGAAGCACTTGGATATGTTCCTCTCAGCCTATTTGAAGAAAATCAAATTTCCCATCATCAGCTGCCGTCACCGGTGTTAAAACAAGTGGAACCTTCCAAGAGGCAAACACTTGGTGGGATGACATGATTGGCAACTTCTTCAGTTATCTTTACAAGGACGCCTACAAGTACTGCGATCCTGAGAAAGGACGCATCTCATACGAGACAGCGACAGGGTATGCATCTAGTGTCAGAGTCTTCTACACGACAAAGTTTCGCAACTGCGGGCCCGGGTTAAATTTATTTGGAACAATCAAGTGGAGAGAGCTCTGGAACAAGCTGCTCGCCCAGTTCAAAGAGGAAATAAAGACGACAGGAAAAGTGCAATACACGGCTCTTAGCCTTATTCGCGACTCGATCCTAGATAGGGTTTGAGTTCGACTCATGACTGAGTCTCTCGTGAATAGTCATTTGAGACAGGGTTCTCAATGACCGCTCTAGTCATACTAGGTTGATGATGAAACATCGCTCTAGATATTTTAGCCAGCGTGGAGTACTTCCACGCTACTAGATCCATGCTAGACGAATCTTCCACGCGTTCCGTTTTAGGATCGTAGAGATACGTAGGATTACTACCGCAACCTACGCTATCACACTTTATAGTCTCCCGCGGGAGACCAGATCTACGATCCTTTGATGGTGATCTCTCTCATTGATTAGTTTTCATAGCTTTCTAATCTCTCTCATAACTTTCATTCTCTCAAACACAAAACACTCGAAAGATCTTTACACTAGCTTTTAGCGTAGTGCAAAAGCCCTAGTCGACGGCCATGAAGCCTCAGAGGATACCGATCGCAACGCAATTGCCATCGGTTGTTACTGGCTCGGTACCGTGGAAGCAGCCGAATTCCTCCACCTCAACAATACAATGATGCAATGCAGTGGCCGTGGTACAGAAGTATCTCTGGTAGGAAAGAATGACATCAAAGCATCAGATGTCAATGAGCTCTGTTATAGCTACCAAATCTTGAAAGTGGACCTCACGAGACAGAAAGATGGTCCCCGGCAATCAATCTCCATGTATCCCCACCGTGATTCAATGCATCAAGATGTCTATTTCTCTCTCATGTACTTCATTGCGATGGACCCAACCTACGGCATGTCGAAGTACCTGTTTCCCAAGTTCGCCAGTAAAGCCCTAAGCACCAACTCCAAAGGGAAAGTGGAGAGCAAAGTATCGACGCTATGGATGGATTGCTTCAATGATCTGCTAAAGAAATTCAAAGCGTTATCCGAATCTATCAACAACAAGCTCTCCTCCCACCATGGAAAGAAAGGGTCGAATCAGAAGATGGGAGAGTCCTCGATCGCCGGTCTGGCACAGATCTTTAGCACCGGTTGGGCTGTCTGTGGTGCGCTAACAATCTTTGATTATGTCACCGGGTCTGAGTGAATGTCACAACAAGCTGGCAAGGTAGTCAGCAATTGGCACAGCAAAGTCGGTGATACCATCCTCAGCGGACAGCCACCAAAGCTACAAGATATCACAACAAACCATGAGCAACTCGATGACTTCGTCAAGATCCTGTTTGCATACGACAAAGACGATGATTTGTCCCCTGCCATGAGGAACTGTTTAGCCTCATCCCTCATCAGACATTACGCAGAGTTCGTCTCCATCATCAGGTCCCATCCTGACAACACCAGGTCCCATCCTGACAATACATACGACAATATCCAACATCACCCCTTCATTCATCGCGTGAACGATGCGCTTCGCGGCGCTGGAGTCTCATGTGAGACATTCGAAGCATGACAGCTTGAGATCAGACACGGTTTCGCAAGTCGGAATGCCCCAGCGCTACCCATTGAAGCGATACACCAGCAGTCACCTAACGTAGTCGACAACTTCCACGTCGACACCCGGACATTCACCGATCACTACAATCAACTAGTTGTTTGTTTCCAGTCTCTGCATGGCACAGCGGTGGTCCAAGGGGGACAAATCAGTATCATGTCGAAGCGCATTGATGGGCTTGAAGCAGAGTTGAAAGCAGCCCGATCGGAACGTTATTGGAATCTATAGCAGACCGCATCAGCTTAGACTATCAGAAAGGTCCCCTCCGGAAGAACCAGAAACCAACCGACGCTGAAATGGTGTTGCCCTTCAGCATTTCCTACGAACATCTGAAACGCAATCCAAGACCGGTCGATGTATTCGTCTTCTTCTTTGACCAGGAAGCAAAGCTAGGGTACTACAGTGAAATGCAGTCGCAAAAGCTCAAGACCCCACCCGCCGAGTCGAAGGAAAAGAAGAACCTAACTGCAAAGTTCGGCAGAGTCAAGAAGATAGTCAAGGTCATGCTTATGAACGTAGGGTCATATCCAAGCAAGAAACCATCAGACCCCCAACTGCTAGCGATTTGGCAGGAAAATCTATTGGAGTTAGGCAGACAGGGAGAAAACAACCTCTATGCGTCAATCGACAAAGTGAAAAGCATCCCCTTCGACAAATTCCATGTATCCCATGTGCTAACCAATCTCAAATTGATCAACCACCGCAACCTGAAGCTCCCGTCGAATACACCAGCAGAGGAACTTCAATTCTTTAACAAGTAATCCTCATTGCCCTCAACGGACTGAGGGTCTTTCACACTTTTGCAATACACGGCTCTTAGCCTTATTCGCGACTCGATCCTAGATAGGGTTTGAGTTCGACTCATGACTGAGTCTCTGTAAAGTCATTTGAGACAGGGTTCTCATGACCGCCTAGTCTATACTAGATTGAGTGATGAAAATCGCTCTAGATTATTTAGCTAGCGTGGAGTACTTCCACGCTACTAGATCCAGGCTAGACAAACCTTCACTGCGTTCCGTTTGGATCTGTGGAAAGTTTGATTACTACCAAACCTACTCTATCACACTTTACAGTCTCCGCGGGAAACCAGATCTAACGATCCCTTGATGATGATCTCTCTCGTTGATAGTTTTCATAGCTTTCTAATCTTTCTCATAACTTTCATTCTCTCAAACTCAAAACACTCGAAATTATCTTTACACTAGCTTTTAGCGTAGTGGTTTTGTTAACAAAAAAATAGCTTTCAGCTACCCTCAATCTATTCCTTCACACTTGAAGATGGCTCAAGGAAAGCATGCGTTCCGCAACTTCGAAAAACAGTTGCGTGGCAAACCTTCTTCTCTCGTCGACAATGACAATAGACCAAAACGAGATCGACGATACTCGTGCTACCACTTGCAAACTTCGCAACCATGTTGCCAAGCGCATCTGACAACTCCGACAATGAGGACGACTCCTCTATCAACTTCAATCACTTGGATGGAGAAATCTCTATCTGAGGATTAGGCCAGGATGTACTCAACGAACCCTGTTCCGATTTTCATACCAAAGTGATGAAGATATCTCATAATAGTAAACAAGAATATGTTTGCAACACGATGAACTCTACGCAAATAGATGATTGCCTAGAAGCTCTCAACTAGACTCTGATGATCTATTTAGCATCGTTAACCTCATGTCCGTGGCAACACCTCGTAAACGTCGCATTCTCTCTTT